>MU105745.1:226493-329849 GCA_012274485.2 Sinapis alba
ATGGCCGACATATGCCTAGAAACCATCACATATTATCAGAATGCTCTTGGAAGACTTGAAACTTTATTTATATGTTTTCTAGGCCATTGTTGACGGCTATTGAATAACTTACCAAACTTTCTCTTATTCATTGTTCTAAGGTGAGGAAAAAAGGGAGGAACTCCTTCAGAGTCCTCCTGGAACTCCTTTTGTTCTTTATATTATATATATTATATTCATCTATGATTTCTGTGAAAAAAGATCATGTTTGAGTAGATCTTTTGTTAGATTTAGGTTTTATTAATGGTTTGATGAATTAGCCAAACAATAGAATTGTGTTTATTGCTTGTGTTCTAGAGTAGCTAACTAGAATCATGATCATGGGATAGTTAGGCGCAAGCGAGAGCATGGTCTACTACCAAAATTAATCATGTTGAGCTAGGTTGCTAGAAACAAACGAGAGTTGATTTAGTTACTTTAGTGAACTCAAGAGACCATCGATCGACGCAAGATCATTGCCATCGATCAACGGTCATTCCGTGTCAACAAGCGAGAGCTGAGACATCGAACACCGAGTTCTATGATTAATACCCTTAGATTCTATCCTCTATAATCCACTTGCCTGAAACCCTAGATCTAGCTATTTATTATTATTGTTTACTTACCAATCAATCAATTATCTGCTGTAGTTTATTTACTTTTTATTAATCTATTTTCCTAGCTTAATCGCGATTGTATTGAGTTTATAGTGTGTCCACGCTCCATGTGGATTCGATTCCAAATACTAGAATTTGACCTCTCTTGGCAAGAGTAGTTCGTAGGGTTAATTTGATAGAGTTTGCATTGAAATACATAAAAACCGTCCTGTCAAATTTGGCGTCATAGCCGGGGAGCACGGATTCGCCATTAGACTCAATTTGTTTGATTTAGTCTATGTATTTTTCTATATTCGTTTACTTACATAAAAAAAAAAAAAAATCTTTGTGTTTTTGGTACATACATATTAGTACAATAAGCAATGAGGAGAGGATTTTTGGATTCTTTAAAGAGGGAGCCTGCTGATTCACGCACGATCCATAAGACATTGATCGATGCCCACACTTTGCCGTCGATCGATAGCAGAATTGATCAGGCCTACTCAATTCTATGTTAACAGGTCTGCGATTCAACCTCGAGAAATTCACGGGATCGATGGCCATATAAGACCTGCATACTTTAATCATGGGCGCAAGCACCCCTTTCATGGCCTTCCCCATGAAGATCCCATGGACCACCTTGAAACACTAGAGGATTTTGTGTTTAGCATCCCGAGCATGAAGAAACTACATACTATCTCCTCTGCAAATTATTTAAGTATTTTCTCTCTGGGAATGCAGTTGTTTGGCTGAAACTTTTACCACCAGGATCTCTTACTACCTGGAACGATGTCAAGACTGCATTTATGACTAATTTTTTTGATGATGTGAAGACCGAAGAGCAAGGACCTACTGAAGGGTTCAGACGTTCTTGGGACAGATTTAAGGGGTACCAAAAAGACTGTCCACATCATGGCTTCACGGAAATTCAACTGATGCGATTCTTATGCAAGGGTATAATGTGCAGTATAATATGATGATAGATCACGCAAGCGAATGGAACTTTAAAACCAGGACTCCAGAGGAAGCTAAATAACTTATTCAGAACTTTGTGTCTAGCAACAGTATCAAGAATATGGATACTCACAGGATGCAATCAGGTGTTATGAATAATGACAAGATCATTGAGGTCGAGGACAAAACTGATTATGTACATGAAGTCTCGTTTGTTGAACAGGCTACAGAAGAGGACGAGAATCATATATATCAGAGGATGGAATCTATTCTGAAACAAGTCATAGAAATTCAGCAGATGACAAGTGTATACTTAAATCTGAGGTTGGATTATATCCACAAAGAGCTGAATGGAAAATTTGAAGCTTTGGACGCCCATGTCATGATGCTAGACACCCACGTTTTTCAGACAGCAGAAGCTATAAAGAAGCAAGTATGTCTGGTTAAGGAGAAAGCTGAGGAGAGGAAGAGAATTGTAGAGTTCGTAGGAACAATAAGAATTCAGAGCCACTCAGACTTCGCCACATGACACTGTATCCTTCCAGCTTGTACTGTGTTAAAATGCACGCCGTCGATCGACACCAACAAGACGAGATCAGTCGACATCAACAGGCGACCAAAAATTGACATCAACAGACGAGCATCGATCGACACCCGCCCATGTCAAGCCCAAATGCACACGGCTCATCAGAAAGGCCAACAGTGAACACCAATCAGCAGGATGTCGATACATAAGAACAAGGGAAATTGATCCCAGCTGAAACCTCTTTCGTTGGCAGTATCGATCGACGGTACACACCATATATCGATCGACGGTACACACCATATATCGATCGACACCAACAAGACGACATTAGTCGACATCAATGGGCAACCAACGATCGACAACAGCAGCAGAGAATCAATCGACACCCAAGGGAGAGCATCAATCGACAAAAACCACCTGATATCGATCGACACCCATCATTGGACGAAGAGCCATGTTACATGATTGAACCAGAAATGATTGAGAAGAGAATGCACGAGTTCAAGGGTCCACACCTTGTTGTTCCAAAGTATCTGCAACCACCTATTTGTGTAGAAGAAGTTGATGGGATTCACAAAAGAGTGAAGTTGATACATGATCCTGTGAAGTTTTTGGTTCCTTGTGCTACATTGAAAGTTGAATTTCCTATCCCACCAGATAGAGGTACGCATCTAGGTTCCTACAATAGGGTATTTCATGATCATATGTTTGCAATAGCTTCTAAGAGAGGGTCGAGATGTAGAGGTGAACTCGATAAAGCGCCAGCAAAAGCAGCATCGATAGACACCGACAAGATACCATCGATCAACACCGACCAGATATCATCAATCGACACCGACCAGATACCATCGATCGACACCTACCAGATACCATCGATCGACACCGGGAGCGTATCAGAGCAGAATGGGTTCGATATGAGTGGAAATCGTTTTGAAAGGGATACCACCACAAAATCAGACAAGTCTGGGGGAAAGAAGAAGAGGAAAAAGATCAAGGATGGTCCTCAGTTATCATTGATTCCCCACTTCTCAGACAGTGTCAGGAAGTACAAAGTGCGCATCAAATGCTTCTCACAGCCATTTTCAAAGCTTCAAGCACTCCTTATTGCTGAGATGATAGACAGAGGAGAAGAATCTATGGAGGCTTTCACAAAAAGGGTGATGAAGCTGAATAGATTGGACACTGAGAATTGTTTTGGAGTAAGTCCCCAGTCTCATCATAACTGAATCAGAACTCCAAAACGTCAAACTGAAAGACTATAAACAAGTGATGAGTGGGAGGCAACCCACAGTTTAGTAAGTTTTTAATTATATTAGTCTAATTTTGGATTTTATTTTATTATTGCAGGTTTTCAAAAAAAAAAAACGAGAAATATAGTATGCATAGAGCATCAACCGACACTTGATCACTGTCGATCGACGGGGCAACCCTAGTATCGATCGATTGCTAGTTAACTGTGTCGATCGACGGTCACCATCAACAAGTATGTATATCATTTTTCCTTGTTAAATTTGGTCATTTTGATTTATTTTCTTCACCAATCTCAGACTGTATAACATTGGTGATAGTGTTGTTTAAGTCTGGAGGAGGTTTACTAATATTTTTTCTATTTTGAGTTTTATACTTATAGAAAAAAAGAGAATAGAAACTTACGGGTGTACCATCGATCGATTTTGAAGAATCAACATCGATCGACCATGGATCATGACCATCGGTCGACATTATTATCATGACATCGACCGATACTCTTTCACAGAGTGTGGTATCGAGTTTCTCTCTTAACTATTTACTTATAATTTAAATTTTTCTAACCGATTCGGGGTGGACTACACTAGGGACAGTGTAATTTAATTCTGGAAGAGGTTCACTAACGCTATTTTATTTGCTATATATATATAAGTTTTTTAAAAGTTTTTATTGAGTCAAAAAAGAATTATGATCAAGATTTATTGTTGACTAACCACACTTTAGCAACATTCATAGAAGATTGTTTGAAGAGATTACTAGAGATACTAAAGTGGATCATCATGTCACTATACCACACTAACTTAGAAAGTTTGAAGGAACCAAAGCTGATTTCCAACACTAATCCTGATATTATTAGCTTGCTTTAGGGCTTGGTATACATTGGATCGGATTCCTTCTGCAAGTCAGTAGGTACAAGTCACTGCATCGTTGGTTCCCTTCTCTCTCTCTCTTCAGCATCTACTTAAAAGCTTTAAAGATTGAGATGACTTTCCAAGTTGCAGAGGGGTAGGTACATTACCAATGACCCAATTATTCTAATTCAAAGGAAAGATCATACATTGTTTGAAGCGAATGATAGGTAAATTACCAATGATCCCACTATTCGCCTACAACTTTGCCCAAAAAAAAAGCAAAAGAAAAAATTTAAAAAAATAAAAGAAGAAGAGATGTAAAAAGATTCAGAGAAGAGAGAAAAAAAAGAGGGATCAGAGAACACTTTGTGTCTAGTTGTTCAGATACTTGTAGAGGTAAGAATCCATGTTTCATTTGATCGATACTCCTAAGGTAAAGCCTGCACTTTTATTTTATGCAAAAAAAAATGAGATCGGTAGAGGGGTGAATCAAACTAGTATTTGTTAAGTTGTTGGTAGAATGAATTTGGTTGCTATACTAGGATAGTGTATATAAAGTTTCTTTGTGATTGACTTGATAGGATGTGGTTGTAACAAAGTAGGGTGATAGTTATACTTAGACATTATGTGAGTCTCCGCTTTTCAAAACTTGTTTCAGAGGCTTTGTTTACTTGAGGACAAAAAAAGGTTAAGTCTGGAGAGTTGATAGGGCCTGATATTTACCATTACTTTGCCATGATATTAGCACTATTTAGAGTCTATTATATGTGTTTGTAGTATGTTTTAGAGTATTTTCAGGTTCAGGTACGTTCTGGAGAACTTTGGTGATTCTAGAGCTTTTAGAGATGCAGAACTACACAGATGCTTCAGATGTTTAGCTATGTATTCAGACCTTCCCACAGTGCGATTGAGCTGATCATTTGACATAAGATATAACTTTTAATTAGGTTTCCAATTCCACCGGTTTGAGGTCCATCTAACGGTTAGAACTAAAGTTATGCCCTATGTACTGGAGAGTGGTCTATCTGCCTCGCGAGAGGAAGTTGTCGAGAAGATGAATGAGTGTCGATCGACGATACAGCATTGGTGTTGATCGATGGTGATCCCAGAAGACAGGCCCGACATGTTTTATGGCCGACTTATGCCCAGAAACCATCACAAATTATCATAATGCTCTTGGACGACTTAAAACTTTATTTATGTGTTTTCTAAGCCATTATTGACGGCTATGCAATAAATTACCAAGCTTTCTTTTATTCATTTTATAGGGTTGGGAGAGAAGGGAGGAACTCCTTCAGAGTCCTCCTGGAACTCCTTCAGAGTCCTCCTGGAACTCCTTCAGAGTCCTCCTGGAACTCCTTCAGAGTCCTCCGGGAACTCCTTCAGAGTCCTCCGGGAACTCCTTTTGTTCTTTATATTATATTTATTCTATTCATCTATGATTTTTGTGAAAAATATCATGTATGAGTAGATATTTTTTTAGGTTTAGGTTTTATTAATGGTATTGATGAATTAGCCAAACAATAGAATTGATAGGATGATTATTAGATCTATCAATAGAATTGTGTTTATTGCTTGTGTTCTAGAGAGCTAACTAGAACCATGATCATGAGATAGTTAGGCGCAAGCGAGAGCATGGTCTACTTCCAGAACTAATCATGTTGGGCTAGGTTGCTAGAAACAAACGAGAGTTGATTTAGTTACTTTAGTGAACTCAAGAGACCATCGATCAATATGTCTGGTTAAGGAGAAAGCTGAGGAGAGGAAGAGAATTGTAGAGTTCGTAGGAACAATAAGAATTCAGAGCCACTCAGACTTCGCCACATGACACTGCATCCTTCCAGCTTGTACTGTGTTAAAATGCACGCCGTCGATCGACACCAACAAGACGAGATCAGTCGACATCAACAGGTGACCAAAAATTGACATCAACAGACGAGCATCGATCGACACCCGCCCATGTCAAGCCCAAATGCACACGGCTCATCAGAAAGGCCAACAGTGAACACCAATCAGCAGGATGTCGATACATCAGAACAAGGGAAATTGATCACAGCTGAAACCTCTTTCGTTGGCAGTATCGATCGACGGTACACACCATATATCGATCGACGGTACACACCATATATCGATCGACACCAACAAGACGACATTAGTCGACATCAATGGGCAACCAACGATCGACAACAGCAGCAGAGAATCAATCGACACCCAAGGGAGAGCATCAATCGACAAAAACCACCTGATATCGATCGACACCCATCATTGGACGAAGAGCCATGTTACATGATTGAACCAGAAATGATTGAGAAGAGAATGCACGAGTTCAAGGGTCCACACCTTGTTGTTCCAAAGTATCTGCAACCACCTATTTGTGTAGAAGAAGTTGATGGGATTCACAAAAGAGTGAAGTTGATACATGATCCTGTGAAGTTTTTGGTTCCTTGTGCTACATTGAAAGTTGAATTTCCTATCCCACCAGATAGAGGTACGCATCTAGGTTCCTACAATAGGGTATTTCATGATCATATGTTTGCAATAGCTTCTAAGAGAGGGTCGAGATGTAGAGGTGAACTCGATAAAGCGCCAGCAAAAGCAGCATCGATAGACACCGACAAGATACCATCGATCAACACCGACCAGATATCATCAATCGACACCGACCAGATACCATCGATCGACACCTACCAGATACCATCGATCGACACCGGGAGCGTATCAGAGCAGAATGGGTTCGATATGAGTGGAAATCGTTTTGAAAGGGATACCACCACAAAATCAGACAAGTCTGGGGGAAAGAAGAAGAGGAAAAAGATCAAGGATGGTCCTCAGTTATCATTGATTCCCCACTTCTCAGACAGTGTCAGGAAGTACAAAGTGCGCATCAAATGCTTCTCACAGCCATTTTCAAAGCTTCAAGCACTCCTTATTGCTGAGATGATAGACAGAGGAGAAGAATCTATGGAGGCTTTCACAAAAAGGGTGATGAAGCTGAATAGATTGGACACTGAGAATTGTTTTGGAGCAAGTCCCCAGTCTCATCATAACTGAATCAGAACTCCAAAACGTCAAACTGAAAGACTATAAACAAGTGATGAGTGGGAGGCAACCCACAGTTTAGTAAGTTTTTAATTATATTAGTCTAATTTTGGATTTTATTTTATTATTGCAGGTTTTCAAAAAAAAAACGAGAAATATAGTATGCATAGAGCATCAACCGACACTTGATCACTGTCGATCGACAGGGCAACCCTAGTATCGATCGATTGCTAGTTAACTGTGTCGATCGACGGTCACCATCAACAAGTATGTATATCATTTTTCCTTGTTAAATTTGGTCATTTTGATTTATTTTCTTCACCAATCTCAGACTGTATAACATTGGTGATAGTGTTGTTTAAGTCTGGAGGAGGTTTACTAATATTTTTTCTATTTTGAGTTTTATACTTATAGAAAAAAAGAGAATAGAAACTTACGGGCGTACCATCGATCGATTTTGAAGAATCAACATCGATCGACCATGGATCATGACCATCGGTCGACATTATCATCATGACATCGACCGATACTCTTTTACAGAGTGTGGTATCCAGTTTCTCTCTTAACTATTTACTTATAATTTAAATTTTTCTAACCGATTCGGGGTGGACTACACTAGGGACAGTGTAATTTAATTCTGGAAGAGGTTCACTAACGCTATTTTATTTGCTATATATATATAAGTTTTTTAAAAGTTTTTATTGAGTCAAAAAGGAATTATGATCAAGATTTATTGTTGACTAACCACAATTTAGCAACATTCATAGAAGATTGTTTGAAGAGATTACTAGAGATACTAAAGTGGATCATCATGTCACTATACCACACTAACTTAGAAAGTTTGAAGGAACCAAAGCTGATTTCCAACACTAATCCTGATATTATTAGCTTGCTTTAGGGCTTGGTATACATTGGATCGGATTCCTTCTGCAAGTCAGTAGGTACAAGTCACTGCATCTTTGGTTCCCTTCTCTCTCTCTCTTCAGCATCTACTTAAAAGCTTTAAAGATTGAGATGACTTTCCAAGTTGCAGAGGGGTAGGTACATTACCAATGACCCAATTATTCTAATTCAAAGGAAAGATCATACATTGTTTGAAGCGAATGATAGGTAAATTACCAATGATCCCACTATTCGCCTACAACTTTGCCCAAAAAAAAAGCAAAAAAAAAAATTTTTTTAAATAAAAGAAGAAGAGATGTAAAAAGATTCAGAGAAGAGAGAAAAAAAAAGGGGATCAGAGAACACTTTGTGTCTAGTTGTTCAGATACTTGTAGAGGTAAGAATCCATGTTTCGTTTGATCGATACTCTTAAGGTAAAGCCTGCACTTTTATTTTATGCAAAAAAAAATGAGATCAGTAGAGGGGTGAGTCAAACTAGTATTTGTTAAGTTGTTGGTAGAATGAATTTGGTTGCTATACTAGGATAGTGTATATAACGTTTCTCTATGATTGACTTGATAGGATGTGGTTGTAACAAAGTAGGGTGATAGTTATACTTAGACATTATGTGAGTCTCCGCTTTTCAAAACTTGTTTCAGAGGCTTTGTTTACTTGAGGACAAAAAAAGGTTAAGTCTGGAGAGTTGATAGGGCCTGATATTTACCATTACTTTGCCATGATATTAGCACTATTTAGAGTCTATTATATGTGTTTGTAGTATGTTTTAGAGTATTTTCAGGTTCAGGTACGTTCTGGAGAACTTTGGTGATTCTAGAGCTTTTAGAGATGCAGAACTACACATATGCTTCAGATGTTTAGCTATGTATTCAGACCTTCCCACAGTGCGATTGAGCTGATCATTTGACATAAGATATAACTTTGAATTAGGTTTCCAATTCCACCGGTTTGAGGTTTATCTAACGGTTAGAACTAAAGTTATGCCCTATGTACTGGAGAGTGGTCTATCTGCCTCGCGAGAGGAAGTTGTCGAGAAGATGAATGAGTGTCGATCGACGATACAGCATTGGTGTTGATCGATGGTGATCCCAGAAGACAGGCCCGGCATGTTTTATGGCCGACTTATGCCCAGAAACCATCACAAATTATCATAATGCTCTTGGACGACTTAAAACTTTATTTATGTGTTTTCTAAGCCATTATTGACGGCTATGCAATAAATTACCAAGCTTTCTTTTATTCATTTTTATAGGGTTGGGAGAGAAGGGAGGAACTCCTTCAGAGTCCTCCTGGAACTCCTTCAGAGTCCTCCTGGAACTCCTTCAGAGTCCTCCGGGAACTCCTTTTGTTCTTTATATTATATTTATTCTATTCATCTATGATTTTTGTGAAAAATATCATGTATGAGTAGATCTTTTGTTAGGTTTAGGTTTTATTAATGGTATTGATGAATTAGCCAAACAATAGAATTGATAGGATGATTATTAGATCTATCAATAGAATTGTGTTTATTGCTTGTGTTCTAGAGAGCTAACTAGAACCATGATCATGAGATAGTTAGGCGCAAGCGAGAGCATGGTCTACTTCCAGAATTAATCATGTTGGGCTAGGTTGCTAGAAACAAACGAGAGTTGATTTAGTTACTTTAGTGAACTCAAGAGACCATCGATCGACGCAAGATCATTTCCATCGATCAACGGTCATTCCGTGTCAACAAGCGAGAGCTGAGACATCGGACACCGAGTTCTATGATTAATACCTTTAGATTTTATCATCTATAATCCACTTGCCTGAAACCCTAGATCTAGCTATTTATTATTATTGTTTACTTACCAATTAATCAATTATCTGCTATAGTTTATTTACTTTTTATTAATCTATTTTTCTAGCTTAATCGCGAATGTATTGAGTTTATAGTGTGTCTACGCTCCATGTGGATTCGATTCCTAAATACTACAATTTGGCCTCTCTTGGAAAGAGTAGTTTGTAGGGTTAATTTGATAGATTTTGCATTGAAATACATAAAACCCTTCTGTCAGTAACCTATAGGGTTTAGGATGCCTTTGAACCTTCAATCCAAGCTTCTTTACCATGGTTTCACTAGCAACATTGACTCAGCTTTCTCCATCAACAATGAGGCTGCAAATCTTTCCATGTACTAGACACCTTGTGTAGAATAAGTTATCTCGTTGTTCAAGCTCCTCAGTCTTAGTTTACAAGCTTAAAGTCCTTCTAGCAATCAAAAGCTTCCCACAGATTGGTTCATCTTCATGTTCTTCATCAGAGATGATCTTATCTTTTACTTCAAACTCATCTCCAGATTCGAACTCGCCATTGTCAAGAAGTATCATCACTCTTTTGTTGGTAAACTCATTAGCATAGTGACCTCTTCGTTGACACTTGAAACACTTAACATCTAGCTCTTGAACTATTAGCCTCAGCCTTTCCTTTATCCCTTCTAAAGATGTTTCTTGGCTTTGCTTCTTCCTTCTGATATGGTTTGTTCTCCTTAAGATAATTCGGTTTCTGCTCCTTAGTACTGTGAAACCTTGTGGTTCCATAGCTAGAACGCGAGTGACCCTTTCTTTTGAGTTGTTGTTCCACAAGGATTGCTTTGTGTAACATTTCCTCAATCTCCACATAATGTTGCATCTCCACGTTGTCTTGTATCTCTCGGTTGAGTCCTCCTAGAAACCGAGACTTAGTGGATTCTCTATCTTCAGAAATACAAGCTCTCAACATAAGCAACTCCATTTCTTGATACTAATCTTCCACAGATCGTGAGCCTCGGGTGAGCTTTCTTAGTTTCTGATGGAGATCACGATGGTAGTGGCTTGGAACAAATCTCTTGTGCATGATAGACTTCATCTCGTGCCATGACTCAGCTGGATAGTATTGGTTGCGCCTTCTAGTAGTCACCAATTGATCCCATCAACTCAAAGCATAATCATAGAACTCAGTAGATGCTATTTGGATCTTTTGAGCTTGACTATATTGTTGACTATTGAAGACACGCTCGATCTTCTTTTCCCACTCCAAATAAGCATCTGGATCAGCCTTCCCATGAAAGGGAGGTATCTTTAGCTTCAAACCGGCAATCTCATCTCGTTGGTGCCTTCTTCCCTCATGATCACGCCTCTGTCTTTGTCCTTAGAGGAAGAGCTGTGATTGCGCTCATAGTGGTTGACAGTTTCTTGTGATCCAGCATGCTCTTGATGGTTTCCCCTTGATTCAGCTTGCTCCTGTTGATTTTGGGTACGTCAATCCCTCCTTGATTCATTGCTATGACCCTGACCAGTAGCCTGCCTTATTTCTTGTCTTAATTCATCACAGATCTCCTTCATACTAGCCTTCATCGTCTCTGTCATAGTGGTTAGCATAGTGTGCGGTCATCTGTTCTCTCAACAACTTGTTCTTCCTAACTAGATCTGCTTCTTCTTCATATTCGTTCACCATTGGACCTGATTCAAGTAAACAACTCAACAGGTAAGTTGTTCAAGAGAAAACTTGAAAGGATTGAACAAATCGAAACAAGACCAAATAGATATAAGAAACAGATCAACAAATTTGCAACCCAAGGAATCAAAATTCAAATCGACAATTTTGAAATCGGATTTATCAGATGATGATCCACAAACAACAAACACAAATCCAAACTTAATAAGAACATATCGATCACTACACAAGTTAGAGACAAACTTTTTAAGCAAACGATTAAACAGATTAAGCGAATCAATTACTTTCTCAACACGGAACTGACAAGTTTGATTCAAAATATAATCAAAACACTTACAACTATCAAGGTATATCCAGATAAGCACAGATTGATCAACAAAAGATGATACGGTGGACAGATCAAACGAGAAACAACAACAAAACACGGATCGATCAAAAACTCGAAAGTAGATGAAACGATCAAAGAGTAAACAGCAAGGAAACTTAGATCGATTACTTTCAAACGAAAAATATAAAGAGAACACACTCAGAAACAAGTTTACAGCACTCTGATTTATCAATTTTAAGTAGTAAGAACACAGATCGATCAAAACAACAAGAACCTGAACCGATCAATCGAAAGTTCTTAGAGAAAACAAGTACTCCTCTTCCAGAGACGCTCTGATACCACTTAACATGATCCTAGGATCCTTCTCTGTATTGGTATGGGATAAATCCTTGCAAGAACGAATCAAAGACTCAAGTTCTTCAAGGCTGTGGATTGAATGGTGACACAACAGATGCGAAATGACTCTTGATACTCCTAGAGTGAATTCTTTGGATGTGAGACACCTTAGAACTCGATCCTTAGTTTGTTGGATATTACTAACCAACGAAGAACTCTCAAAGAGAATTCTCAAAATAAAAACAAAGATTTTTGATAAAAGATTGGATAGATTGATAAAACAGTTTTCGAAACATATATACAAAAAGTTGGAACACACTCCAAGCTTTTTGAAACTAGCAAGGGAATAAAGACACATGCTCCCTTGGGAATAACACAAAGACCAACTTGAGTTTTTCGAAAACTATAACATAAAATAAGACTTAGGATAAAACATAACATAAGGTAAACAATGTGGTCGGTCCGGGATCATCAACTAGGTGATTTGAGAAGCAAATCTAAGGCCTCGTTAAAAACTTATCTTTGGAAAACCCATGGGACAAAACCAAATATATGGAAAAATAGCACATAAAGATTGCTTGCCTAGATGATGATCAGCTTGATGTTGTAATGGCTTGAATTGTGATAAGTGTATCTCGGATGATCAAGCTTCTTCCAAGACAATCTTCTTGTTTCCATGATTTCTTGAGTAAACCTCCAATAGCTTCATTGATTCTTTTGGTTCTGGAACGAGTCATAGGTCCTTTTGAAATGGCTAAGACTTCTTCTGTATTAGACTGGTCCATGTCCTCCTTGTGTTCATCTTTGAGCTGGTCCAGAATCATATCATTCTCTTCAAAATAAATGCCATTTCTGTTTTTCTATAGATGCAACACAATTCAGGGGAAGAATTTAATGATCTTTGGAAGAAAAATCTTTGGATTTTTTAAACTACTGAGATAGTGATAGTTTTCGAACAAAGAGACCCATTAGAATCAGATTCAGATAAAAGGTATATTAGATATTGTCCAAACCTGCCTTGCAATTGTGCAAGCGAACAAAATGTCATTCACTGATTAAGATTGACTTCCACAAGTATGGTGTGGTGAGGACCCACACTGAGGATCTCTTTGCATGCTTTCTCCTTTTGTCGTTGCTGGAGCTTCAGATCTTCTGAGCTAAGCTTTGTGTGGTGGAGTGGCGTTGACCCTGAAGTCGAACAACTACGGTGGAGGAGGGTGGTCTCATGGTGGGACCGCCAAATGTCGCCTTTGAGCTTTAGATCTGTTTGGGGACTGTAGGTCTGAAGCATTTAGGAGTTTTCCTGCTGATTCTATCTCTCCCTGTGGATCCTCTCATCTCTCCCTTCGCTTTCGGTCATGTGGAGTAAGTTTGAGCTTCTTCTCTGTCGTTTTTGTATATCTTTTTCGGTTCTCTTGCTTCAGTTCTCGGTGGCTCTATCGAAGAATTTTGTGCCGACAATGAGCTCCTTTTTTCGGTCCCTTCTCCGTGGTGGTGGCTCAAGCGTTGTTTTGGCTTCTCTTGTCTCCGATGGTCTCCCTTTCACTAGAGGTTTCTTGGGGCGTGGACTGGTGTAAGTGTCCTTCGATTAATCTCGATGGCGCTTCTTTTCACACTAGAGTTTCACTATTCCCTGGTTTGTCTCGAGTATTATTATTGGTTAAGGGTTTGGGTTTGAGTCCGGCTCGGAACGAGATTCTCTTCCAATTTTGGTTTGTTAGTCTAAACACAATCTGATTAATCTGTAATAGGGTGGTCTGTAATAAAAAAAAAGGAAAATCAACAAAATTTTAATTAAATGCAATCAATGTAAAAAAAAGTTAAAAGGAAATAATAGTATAGACAGACTATATTGTCCTTTCCGAAAACTAACAAAAAAAGAATCCAAACTTCTCTCTCCAAAAACAAACACTCCAGCTTCTCTTTAGAATCCAAAAACCCTATCCGGTGCCGGAGGCGCTCTTCCTTTACCGTTCTCCCTATTTTCTCTTTGCTTTCTTCTTCCCTGTCAAACCTTCACAGATATGCTAGCTTCTCTGGGTTGTGGGACTTCTCCAACGGTTCGGCTTGAGCATCAACGGGGTTAGTTCCGACTTTCTTTGGAGAAGCGGTGAGGCTATGGGATAGCGGTGAAGGAGGAAGTCGCCTTTAGGGTTTCCGAGGAGACAGATATAGTTTTCCAGTTTTTTAGATCTCGGCTGTTCCGATATTGGTGACGGTGCATGACATATTGAGACGTCTTCTCAAGCTTGGATCTTCGTCCCCCCGAGGCGGTGAGACAACCGGAGAAGTTTCGCAGGATTGTGGACAGAAGCTAAGTCTCCCGATTCTCGGGGATTTCATGTATCAAGGTTAGCACCAAGGGAATTGTCAACCGGAGGTGCTCGCCTCAAACAGTACGTGGCGGACCTGCTACATCCCAGCGTCGGAGGTCGGTTCGCGTTTCTCCGACAATACGAGCTCCGTACTTCTAGAGATAAAATGTTGAACCGTCACAAGTATTGTCGTTGAGTCCTGCTTTTCAGTCCGGACCTCTGTGTCTGGTTTATGGCTGAGGACCGGACATCGAACAACTGGGTTATGTGGCTATATCGAAACGCACCTTCGGTGAGGATGCATTTGGGTCACGATCATAACGTCTATCTTTTGGTACCACTTGCTTGAGTGAGAATTGTATTCTCATGTTTAGTCATGTATTCTCGGGTTTCAGAGGATGTCGTGTCGCAAGGTTGAATTTAGGAGGTTCAAGAGATGGATCACTTCGAGTCTTGAGGTGATTTCATTCTCATAGTGGTCCAATATACAATGGGGGGTTTCAATTTAGTAGGATTGAGTCTAATCAGTACTAAATGCGATAGTTGATTGCTTCATTGTATTAGTGGTATAAACCCTAGTGGTCAAGTAATTGTATCTGGATCATGGTGAAATGAATATTGTTGACGAGTTGAAAACAAAAAAAAAATGAAAAAAAAATCCGAAACAAAAATTTCTTGCTTGGGCTAGAAACCCCTAGAACATTGCAAGTTCTTATATTACATCTGCTAGAAACATGTAGAACATTGACTAAATTCTTTCCGGACCGACCTCTATTATATCTTCCCTTTAACCAAAGTAACTTAATCTGAAATCTTAACAAGTTTTTCTTGTGAACCCTGCACAAGAGTCCGAAGAGCTAAAAAGAAATCGGAGACATCCGGTAAATCTGAAAACTGACGATGTTCTTTTTCCTCGCTGGTGGATTAGGGCAACAGGTGAGGCAGGTGCTCAAATCTGGCGCCGGAAAATGCATAAGATGTGGCTCTGAAGCCGATTTGGTGGATTACGACAAAGTCTTGAAGCTGTTCTTCGTTCCTGTCTGGAGATGGCCTGGGAAAGATCCTGCACTCCATTGTACAGAGTGCGATCTGTTTTTCCCTCAGTCTCTGTCACCGCCGATTTCTCTAGCTAGGTGCCGTTTCTGCGATCGAGTCGTACAGCCTGAGTTCCGTTTCTGCCCCAATTGTGGCTCTTCTCTGTGAATTTTGGTCTGTCCAAAAAGTTGTTCTTAAATCTACAAAGTTGATTTCATCTCTCACTATAAGTTGTCTGTAGGGAGTTTTATTGTATTCTACTGAATCTTTTGAGTTTTTATGGAAGCATGTTCTTTTTTAGTCGATCGAATGATAAAGATGAGAAGTCCATTGCTTAGTTTATTATGCACATTATGCTCTGGTAGTGATCACCAAAATTAGTATCTTCTCGAGAATTGGATTCTAACAACTTGGAAAGTTAAAGGGAATCGTTAGTCAAGAATTCTAAATTAATTTACTTGGAAATCATAATGGCACAAGAATAATGGAGGAAGCTATGTTAGAATGTCTTCTCCTTCCTTCCATGTATTGAACCTCTTATATCCCTTTCCACATTCACTGAAACATAATGTAACTTGATCCATCAACGGCATAAGTTGTTGTACCTAGCATTGAAAATCGAATAACTATTTTGGCAGTTGTTCAAGACCTGGATTCTGATATGGGCACAAAGAAGATAACTTGCAGTGTTTCTCGCGCTTTATTCACCAGCTGAAAATGCTTCTAGTAAGCAAGATAACTTTTGTCGGCTTCTCCTCGCCTGAGAGCAACATTCACAGAAACAAGTGTTGATCATCAGAGGACTCATTTCGAGGGTACCGGTTCAAGAAAACAGACGACAAGCACATAATCTCAAAAGAAAAATTTTACGGATTCTAAATATATTTACGGAAAATGAAATGGTTTTGTCTATTTTCAGTAAGTTTTCGGAAGAAACGTTCTTCGAAATAACCAGATGTTAGACATTACCAAATAATGTAATCATATATCAAAATCACAGTAGGTTTGAATTCAAAATGAATATCCAAGTAGGTTGCTTGTAAACTTTAAAATGTACAATTGTTAAATGTCTTACTTCGAAAACTAAAATGAAAAATGAGATTGATACACGGAGTTCGGATTTTGGGTTCGAGATTTAACAAATGGACTTGCGTTCTAAAAGATTAATTTATTTTGTCAAAAGTCATTTGTAATTGTTGATAAATCAACAAATATAACATTTTTTTTATATTGTCATTAATAACAAAAGTTAAATGTAAATTGATTTTTGTACCATAAATTAATCATGATAATTATTCGAGAAATAAATCTCATGGCCATTAATTTGGCATTTTCTACTTTATGATACATTGGGTATGAGGTTATAAAGTCTTGATCTCTTTCTCATATCAGACACACATTCATACTATTAAACAAATGATTCTTTCAATCGAATAACTTTTAGTTTTTTTGTATCTAAGAGTACAACACAAAAATAGGTTCGACAAATTATATTTTTAGTGATAGAAGACAAAAACATATACGTTTGTATTTTGAGAATTTGAACGTTATTAACTCGTCAAACTACAGGCATTTATTTTTTTTTAAATAATTATTTTGACTACAATTTTTTCTATTAATTTATTTTGGTATTATAATCTTGATTTTTATTCTTATTATTTTTACATTATTTCTATTGTGATAAATAAGGTTTCTACACTTTAAATATTTTAAATTATCTTTTATTTTTCACTAACAATACTGATATTTGTTTAAAAAAAATTATTTCTAAAAACAGGTGATTCGGTAGTTCCAATGGGTTTGTGCCTCCCCTAACTAGTTTTCAGTATTCCGTAAAGATTATGTTTGTGCTCTTACGCTTTAACTTTTGCAGGATATATTCAATTACTAGATGTTTTGCACGCATATACAAATATAATTATTTTAAAAATATTTATTATAAGATTTATCATCAAATCAAAGATTATTAGAATAAGTTTTTAATCATGCTTTTAAAATATGCTATAATAATTAAAAATACTCTATACTATTATTTGTGAAGTAAATTTTCGCATTCGAGTTCTATTAACAGAGTTTTCCATCACAAGATAAATATTATTATTATATAAATTTTGAAAACATTCATGCATTTAAAATAATTAATAAATTAAATATTAAATTTTGACAAAGGCTATTATTCTAATAAAAATTACTTTTATTGCATAAACTAAACTTAAAAACATTCATGTAACATAAAACAATATAAAATATATATAGGATTTATCTTTCTTTTTAATTTTTTAAAAAAATATGATATAAAATAATTTTTAGATAACACAATATAAAATATTTTAGGTAATTTAACTATCAAGTCGTTGAAGTTCGTTTTAAATTTGTGTTTAATTATATATTAACAAATCTAATTATTTATTAAGAGTTTATCTTAATTGTTCAGAAATGATATTTGGAACATATATTAACTATTTTACTGGTAATTTTTAATAAAAATCTTAAAAATAATAAAATCATATTTTATATTTTTAAGAAATTATAAAATTATTAAAATAAATAAAATATATAAATATATTTATTTAGAAAATATATAACAAATAAAATTCAGATTTAATTTTAAAATAAAATATATTTTAATATTGTAAACACACAGCAAATATTATATTATATTATATTATATTTTAAAATAAATTGTACCTGTGAATTCGCGGATAAGCACCTAATTTGCATTAAAACGATTTGTCTTAGCTTAATATCAACCCATAAGAACAAAGTGTAGAACTTTGATTTTAGGATTGTTGGTAGTATGAGAGTTGGTGTAGAAATATAGTGAACATATCGATTAGGACGATAATGCTTGTCTAAGGAAGTATTGATTGATACCTATTCAATAGTATCGATCGATATTCGATCCTTGTTCATATGCGAGATATTAAACATATGACTTAATCATCTGATTAGACTCGCAACGATAAATAGATATAGTACTTTAATATTCGAGTTCTATGACGGTTATTCACACACTCTTAGCATCTAGCTATATCAAAATCATGATTGTCTGAGACCCTAAGTCTAGCTATTTTCTGATCATTCTCACAACCAATTGATATATTATTTATTGTTTTGTAAATTATTGTCTAGTTTAATTTTAATACCACTAACTCTATTGTTTGTTGATGCTTTTTGTGAATTTGATCTCTAAGTCTGAAATCTAATAGAGTAATTTGAGTGATATCAAAGTTCTACACTAACAGTTTGACGGCTCGGGATCCCTGAATGGCTTTGCTAAATATTTCTGATGGAGAAAGGAGAATGGAGAATTGTCCTACTTGTAAGAAATTTTGAGGAGAACCCTAAATTTACCCTAATCGGCTGCAGTCTAACGAGCTTTTCTCTTGTAAAACCAAAACAAATTGGAGGCCTGAGATAGGATCTTACATAATATTTTTTTGGGTGAGACTGAAGGCTGAAAGGTTTTATGTTTTCTACTTCAATCAAAAGAAAATGCTCCGAAGTATTGAAATCTAAAAGGTTTTGGAGCTAACGACAAATAATTTGAGAATGGTAGAATCGATTATGGCATCTGCCTAACTGTAGATCATGTAGAGGACCGTGGTTTAATGATGCAAGTCCAGCATTTCATTACGGGAAGCAAAAACCAGAATATAGAGAATACGAAAGAGAAAGGGACAGGAACAAGGGGAATGGTTAAGTTTTTCTTGTTGGATTCATCGAGTCTTTAATCAATTTCTATGCAGTTTTCACTCTTGTTCTGATGTCTGATATTCAATTACTCAATAGTGAATCAACTGTACACAGGAAAAATGAATAACAAGTTACGACTTGCGTGAACAAAAATATAGATATCCTTTTTTTGATTTACAATGGATATTTGTTATTGTTTCATCGTCTCCAAAGATGAATCCACCAAACTCCATAATCGTTTACTCAGCCAAGCTTTTCTGCAGCGAGAACGAACCCAACACTTTCTTGTAAGGTCGCTGGTGAATAAAATTTTTCCTTCCACGTCACTCGAGCATTAGATTTCTTGAACAAGAGTTAGCCTGAGAAAGGTAATTTATCATCACCACGATCTACAGCGTTCCTCCATAGTCTATACCGAACTCCAAGCTTGTCATAAGCAACAGGTAAGTTCCATATATTTGCACCATTCAACATCCGTTCTTGCTGTCCCAAAACCAACCGTAGATCTTCATTTAAGACCTGGAAACAGATAAAACATCAGATCATAATCATCAAGATGATCGATATTCATTTTGTTTCTTTACTTTACCTGTTCTGCGAAATGTCTCCAGAGATGTTCCATGAATGGAAGATTCTTCAATATTGGAGCAAAGTCTAGTGACATTCGGTATAGAAGTCTCGTCTTGTTTCTTGAAGAAGGTAAACAAACATGGAGCTGATGAAGATGTGTTGCACACTGCTCAGTGCTCTTTCCTTCTAGCTTCCCTGGTTTTGAGATCCCTATTGTCGATAACACGATACAAGGTGGTTTAAACTCCATATCGATTGGATACGGATCCCAGTATCCTTGAAGACCTGAAGATGGTGTTAAGAACTTTACCAAGCTGCAAGAAACAGAGAAAAGGCTTGAAAACAAAGAGAGACATGTCAATACTGAAACAGTGTAATGAGATTTAGAAACAAACCTTGGGACACTCCACCCTTTTGCAAAAGTAGATGTGTGAGTGAATGGAGCATGCGCAAGATCCAAGAGATTATCTAGTAGCAACCCGTGTTCCACCGGGAGGTCCATTACAAGCTGAGAGATATTCAAAGAACAAATGAGATAATGCTGCATTCGTATGAAATAACTGGACCTACTTCTTCAAATGTAAAGCTTACCTCTGCATGAATTACAAACCCTGATGGAGGTTGTAAAGAAGGAAGTGTAGGTGAAGGTGGTTCATCACCGGGCCAAACCCAGACCATACCGTCTTGTTCAAGACAAGGTATCGACTTTATCTTCACATTCAGTAGCTTTGTAGATGGCATCTTCGTACACTTTCCATCAGTTGAGTACTCCCATCCTACAAGATCACACTTGATAAGATGCTTATAAAATGGTTTTAAAATCAGCAAATGCAGAGAATGAGTTACTAACCGTGGTAAGGACATTGGATACGACCATTGTTCACCGAGCCAAGATCAAGAGGACACGCTCTATGTGCACATGTGTTCCGTACACACCCTGGTTTCCCATCTTCTCCTCTAAAGATCACCCATGGTTGCTCGAAGCAGTCAATTGGAACCTTAAGACAACATATCATTTTATTAGATTTAGAGAAAGACGAGAGACAAATCAAAGAAAGAACATTTATTTTTATACATACCATCGTGTCATGCTTAAGATCTGCAGTGAAAGCAACGGGATACCAAAAGTTCTTCAAGTGTGGACTATAAGGCTGAACCGGACCAGAAACATTCAAGCTTTTCCCACCAATGATTGTCTTTTCCCTGTCTAAGTCCTGGACAGAGGTTGAAGACGAAGGTTTATCTGATTCCGTCGCAACTCTAACTGGTAATAGCCTATCATTAACCAATTCTTCCATGTGAGCTAACTTTTCTAAAGCAGTTGAAACCCTTGCTTCTGATATATGAACCTGCTTCCATTTTGATCTAAGAGTTAGAAGAAGTTTGATTTAAAAAAAAAAAAAACTGAGAGCATAAGCATTCTTAAGAACCTGTTGGTGTGCTTTGGCTAGTTCTTCCTGCAATCCAGCCAGTTCTTTCTTCACAGTACCAATAGACTTGTACTCACGAGCTAGAGGATTCAGTACATCAACGACCTGAGAGATACATTCATCCCAAACATAGCATCAAAAATACAATCAGTTAACTAAATATGCTTCAACAACTCTTATCTAGCCTAGGACTGAATACGAAGTAGACAAGAGTCAAAAGAGGTCAAGGGTATATAATACTCTTAAGTGAGAAACAAACCTTGTCGTGAAGGAGCATGATGGTAAGAAGATCTTGACGAGCACGCCAATCCAAATATTGAATATCAAACCTAGCAACTTCAAGAGCTTGGTTTACATCCATGAACTTGCCTTTATAAGGAGGAGTTTTTGATCTTGGATCCTCCACATCAAACAAATGTCCCCATTGACTCTTCTTCTCAACTAATCCACTTTCTTCCCCAAACACAGCAAAAACCCTCAACTCTCCTTTCACTCCCTGAAAACAAACAATAAATTAAACCTTTTCTATGCCACAGCAAATCCCCAAGAAAAAAACATATTTTAAGTAAAGTTACCTTCTTTCTGGCGAGTTGAGATGATCTTGTTTTACAGAAGGAGATGGGTAGAGATAAAGCAGAAGAAGTAAACACGGCGGCGTTCATGGCGTCGTCACCGGAAAGAAAGAGAGGAAGAAAGAAGACAATAGACAAGAGATTAGAGAAAGAGATTTTCTTTTTAATAATTAGAAATTTTTTGAGGATTTTTTTGTTGATAAGAGAAGCGAGTTCTTCGCGATCTGAGCAAACCGGAGGTTTGATGACACGTGTACAAACATTGCCAATGAAGATGTACATGTGGCAGTACTATCATCCACATGATGATGAAGATGGATTTGCCAGCTCGGATTCTCCAAGATATCTTTGGCTATCTTTTGTTTTGCGAATTCTTATTGATTTTTGTCATTTTCCTTCTTTGGTTTCCCATCACTAGTTTCTTTTGGTCAAAAACATTTGTTTTTGCAAAATTGGGACACAAAGCATTTGAACTGAATATACATTATTTGGCAGAGGGAGGAGATTCCAGTAATCTTTTCCCCATTTGGTACCTGGTTCAAACTTTAGAATATGGCACTATAGAAAACTAGATTTTATTTTCAGCGCGAGTCTGCAATAACAATAATTTAAAAGTTTTATATTAATATAAGTTTAGTAATTTATATTAACTTTATTTTGTGAACTTTTATTTAAAATATATTTTCTACTTATGTTTGTTTACAAATTATATTATTTAATTTAGAGAAAATTACTAGAAAGTTATGAAAAAGTTGAAATATGACTAGAATAACATATATTTTTTAAAAAATTATTAGAATGTTTGTAGACCTTTAGTAAATGATATAAAACTATTGGTTAGTTTTTTAAATTAAAATTATTTTTAAACAACAAATTCATGTTACTAATTATTATATCCATGTCATTAATAATTGTAATTATTCTAATCAAAAAAGAAGGAAGACAATGAATCGTCTTTCTAACTAAACTTCATGTGTTGAAAAAAATCCGACAAGTTTCATCATTCGTCGCTTAAACCCTAATCTTTTGAGTTGATATTGTTGTTTATTATCTGAAATTTTCGAACTGTCTTCTCTGATAACGTCTTTGCCGAAATCGTCTTCTCCGTAATCTTCTTCGATGCTATCGTCTGAAATCATCTTCTCTGCTGAGTTTTTCAAGTTTGTGGCTGAGTTTTAGTTTATGTTGTGGCTGAGTTTTAATTTATGTCGTGACTGGGTTTTAATTTATGTTGTGACTGAGTTACTTTTCTTTTATGGCTGATTTATATATGTAGTTGTGGCTGAGTTTTAATTTATGTTGTGGTTGAGCTACTTTTCTTTTACGGTTGGTTTATATATGCAGTTGTGGCTGAGTTACTTCCCGTCAATCTCTAAAAAACTAACTATAAGAAGTGTGCATTCCAAGGAGAAAAGACAAATACATTCCAAAAAATACACAAGTTGGCAATTGTAGGGTGTATTTATTTAAGTTTGTTTGTGATTTGATATCTATATTTGGACAATCTAGTTTTTTTTTTCCAGATCTGAGTGAAATAGAAGATTGAACAAGAAGAGAATGGATGGTACGGAAAGAAGTGACAGATTCAAAAGAGACGACACAGAAGAGTTCAATGAAGCTTGGAGACATGGAGGAGTTATCAGCGGAATGATGTAGAAAACTTATATTTTTGATTTTCTATGTAAGAAACATAACTCACCCATGTATTTTGTATTTGACTTATGGTATGTTTACACAACTCAGTCGTGTCGTTTATATATCTCAACCATATCGTTTATATAACTCAGTCATACCTTAAACATACCCTAAAAAAATCAAAAAACGTTTATATAATTCAGTCGTTGTTTAGATAACTCAGCCGTATTGTTTATATAACTCAGCCATACCTCAAATATACCCTAAAACCGGAAAACTGAATTCAAGTACTTAAAAAAGTTATATTGAAGATCATTTTATCAATATCAAGTAAATATATAAATCAACTTAATGTGTATAGTTTCTTGAATTTTCAAGTTGAGACTTCAACTTGATCTTGAGATATATGTTCTCTTACAATCACTTATACAATTCATACTTACAAGACTAACTTTAATATTTTCTTAAATCTAAACCTCAAATCCTAAACTATAAAATTATAATGTTATAAAAATTATAAAATTATAAAGTTATAAAAATTATAAAATTTATCTTTGTACGTTAAAAGTTTAGATTAAACTCAAACTTAAATCATTTTTTTTAAAAAATTTACCTTTAATTTTTAAATTCCATATTAAATTTTGATTTAAACTCGTAACTACATTCTTTAAGTTTAAGCAAAATTTAAAACAAATTGAAAAGAACTAAAATTATAACTTATATTATTTTTATTTCACGACCATTGATTGATTTTAATCTGAGAGTTCAAAATTATATTTTTGTTTATCCTCACCTTTTTTCTCATTGGTTAATCTTTATTTTTTCAAGGATCACAATTTATTCTTACAATTGACGAAACTTAGCTTCTTCATCTCTTTCTCTTTAACTCTTTCTTTTGCAAAACGACGAATGCGATGAGAGAGGGAAACACAGAATGTCGGATCACCATACATGAAACTGGAAGAGAGAAAGCTTCTTCTCTAACCGACCATGATCGAAAACGACAACTACTGCAATAGATTTGTCTCAGATTTTTGAGTTTTTAGATATGTGTTGTTTATACGGCTGATTTGTCTCTTGATTCATAATATATAGACTCATTTTTTTAATTTCTCGGTTGGTTTCTAAATACAATTTAAGTTTGGATGATGAATCTTGAGCCTGCTAGAAGCTTTTTGGTCAAGTTGGTAACATATGCATAACTCAGCCGTAAAGTATGCATAACTCAGCTGTAACATATGCATAACTCAACCGTAATTTGATTATAACTCAGTCATAACGTATACATAACTCAGCTGTAAAATATGCATAACTCAGCCATAATATATTTGAATGGTATAATCAGCCGTAATGTTCCTATAAGCTAGCTGTCAAGTGTAATTTGTTTTGCGACGTTTCGTATTCTGGGCGGGGACAAAATCATTCCTTCAACTCTGAACACAATATTAAAACTTAATTTTTTAAAAAATTTTGAACCTTAAACTCTAAGCTATAGTACTATAAAGTTATAAAAATTATAAAGTTTCTCTTTTGAATATTAAATCTAATATTTATTATTATTTTAAAGTTTAAGATTTATGTTTATAGTCTAGAGTAAAACTCAACATTAACGTATGCATAACTCAGTCGTAACGTATTTGAATGGTATAACTTAGCCGTAATATTCCTATAAGCCAGCCGTCAAGTGTAATTTATTTCGTGACGTTTCATATTTTAGGCGGAAACAAAATCATTCCTTCAGCTCTTAACATAATATTAAAACTTTAATCTTTTCTTAAATTTGAAGCTCAAACTCTAAACTATAATACTATAAGGTTATAAAAATTATAAAGTTTATCTTTTGAATATTAAATCTAATATTTATTATTATTCTAAAGTTTCAGATTTAGGTTTAGAGTTTAGAGTTACCGTAACGTATGCATACCTCAACCATAAAGTATGCATAACTCAGCCGTAACGTATTTGAATGGTATAACTCAGCCGTAAAGTATGCATAACTCAGCCGTAACGTTTCTAAATGTCACTTTTGTTTCGTGACGTTTCGTCTTCTCTCCTTTTCTTACTTTTTTTATTCAAGTCTCCCATTTTCTTACAATTTACGAGACTTGACTTCTTCATCTCTCTTTTTGAGTTTTTCTTCTTCTACAAGACGATGAATCCAATGAGAGGGAGCAGCATGATGTTGGACCACCATACCACTGGAGGAGAGGAAGCTTATTCTTTAACCGATCATTATCGAAAACGACTACGACTGCAGTATACCTGTCTTAGGTTTTTTAATTTTTTAAAAATCTATGTTTTTTTAGACCCAATTGTGGAAATAGTAATTGTCATATTCATAAGATCTCAAAGAAAGATAAAGAATAAGATGAAGAAGATAGATAAAGAAGATGAAGAATAACATATACCCTTATTTTAATGTTGTACTATTAGTAATGACATGGAAAATCCGAGTTGATAACATGGCGGATGACATGGAAAATTGATTAGTCAGCCGCCAAACGAATATATAACTCAGCCTAGATAGATCAACCTTCATATAGAAGGTAAGTCAGTTATAACGGGAATATTATTTCAGTAATTAATCTTTTGCTAATAAATCAGTTGTAATTAGGATGAAAAATCATAAGTCAGCTGTATCGTCAAATAAATCAGCCGTCAAATAAATGATATTCTAGTAATTAATCTTTGGCTAATAAGTCAGCTGTAATTAAGCTGAGATTACTGTTAATCCAGCCAGTTACGGTTGGTTAAATATAACTCAGTCGTACCGTAAATTTAGTAACTCAACTAGGCGGTGATCACCAAATCAGCCGGCGAAACATAACTCAGTCATGTCTTAACTATAACTCAGCTGAATTTTTAAGAAATCAGCCCACCGATGTATAAGTCAGCCGTAACTTGTGTTCGTAAGTCAGTCGTTATCCCATAAATCAGCCATCACTAACGACTGACTTATGTTCGTAAGTCAGCTTCATTGTTTAATTCAGCCGCAACGTAACAATAACTCACCGTAACAACGTACGTAGCGCTTTACGGCTGACTTAATGAAAACATGGAACCAAATTTCTATGTGGCGTTGGGTTTTTGCTTACGTGGCATTAAAAAGTAATGACATTCTTGTAAAATGACATTCTTGTAAATACGCTTTTTCTCATAACGTAAAATAAGGGTACGTTTGGTATTAAAAAATAACAGTAATAAAAAAAGACTTGTATGGTTCTAGTTAATTGTCTTAAAATATATAATAGAGAAATTCTCTTGAGAAATTCTCTTAGATAGCCCATTTTAGTTTGTTTTCACAAAAATAGTTTTTAAGGAAGAAAATGACCAAAATAGTTTTTTTTAGAAGCTAATTTTTTTTATTTATATGCATTTATACCCTTAGGGTTAACTAATTTAGATTTTAAGGTTTAGAGTTAAGGGGTAGGTTTGGGGATAGGGTTTCAAATTTCAAAAAAAAAAATTAAAAAATGATTTTTTTTAAAAAATGCTATTTTGGTTATTTTATTTTTCTATGGCTATTTTGTGACAAAAACTTAAAAAATGCTATTTAAGAGAATTGCCCAATTCCCTTAGATAGCCTCTTTTAGTTTGTTCTTCACAAAAATAGTTCTCAAAGAAAAAAATGATCAAAATAGTTTTTTTAGAAGCTAAATTTTTTATTTATATGCATTTATACCTCTAGGGTTAACTAATTTAAACTTTAGGGTTTAGAGTTAAGGGGTGGGTTTGGGGATAGGGTTTCAAATTTCAAAAAAAATTAAAAAAATTGAATTTTGTTTTTTTTAGAAAATGCTATTTTAGTCATTTTATTTTTTTAGGGCTATTTTTGTGACAAAAACTTAAAAAGGACTATTTAAGAGAATTTCCCTATATAATATTTGAGTAAACTTCCCTTTAATTTAATTAATATTTAATATTTATTTTTTATATTTATAAATTTATAAATTATGTTTATAAACATATTTATATTATTTAAAATATAATTTTTATATTTTAATTGTAAGATAGATTTCCCAATATATTTAATAATCAATTGTAAACACTTTATTATATATTTACCTATTTTTATTCTCATGACATAAACAATTAATTTATATTTAAATTTCAATTTTTAATCAGCAAAATTGTACAGTAAATGTGTGGTTGTTATATATTTATTTTGTGATTATGTACTTGAACGAGTATTAGTTAATATAATATTTATATATTAATTTAATCACTGACAATATTTTGATGAACTTGAATTATACGAAACATAATTTTGTTAGGAACAGAAAAATTAAAACAATATAATTAATTTTAACTAATATTAAGTAGTACTTTATAAATTGAGTTGATCTCTTCTACTTGATTTATCTTCTAATTGATCTAATTAACTATTATTTAAAAGGAAGAAGTTTGTATGAATGTATACATCATTACAATCAATATGGTTTTACTTTCTGAAAAATATATCAACTATTAGTTTGTGGAAAGATGAATAATGTGTGCTTGATTTTGCAGTTTTAAATGAAGATATGTAAGACCATTTGAAATCTATTACATAATTTGACAATTGATTTCGTAGTTCCTAACCTGCATTAAAAAACTAGTAGATCTCTTACATTGTATGTTCACTGTATTTTTGGTATTTTCTTCTCCTAACTGTTAGAAGTTTGTAATATTTTCTTGTATTTATTTTGCTGATTAGTATTTTTATATTATATATTATCATGTTGATGAATACAAATTGATTAATATTTTTAGAATTCTCTTAAGTTATTTTTTAGATTATAATTTATTATATTATTTTTTTAAAAAATATTGAAAATGTTAACTAAATTTGGTATAAGCATGGTTCAAAAAATCTTTATCCGTGAAATGAATTACATAATTATAAGAAGAAATGTTGTACGATTTATTTTTAATCATGACCATTATTTTTTTTAAACATCTTATAGGTTACATCCATTTTTAGGATTTCTTCATAATAGCCTATTTGATTTGATTATATGAAGGTTATGATTGTAATTAACTTTAAAAATATGTTACCAAAACATAATATAAATTGTTGATTAAAATTTTAATAATTTATGATTTTTCACAATAATCCCTTTTGATTTATAAAAAATTGAAGCTTATAAACAAATTATCTTTTTAACAATATGTATCTCACAAAAATGAATTTCTCTTATCACAAATTTTTAATATTTTTCTGCAAACTCATTGAAAATGAAAGAATAAAGTGACTAAGTAAAAAGAAAGAACTGAAACCAGGCATTTTAACTTGTTTTAGAGAATTTGTGTTATTTTATTAGTTTAGACTTTAGATACTTGTTTAAGTCTGTACCATTACTTAAGAAAAAAAAAAATTCTATACTGAGTTTTATGTTAACTTTATTGTAATGTTTATTAAGTAAGCAGCCTGATATTTTTGATATTATAATTTTAATATTAGTTATCCATTTTTATTTTGATATTTATTGTCTTGGCATATTTTTGAATATAATTTTTTAATACTTTTACTTTATTGTTTTCAAATAATTAGCATATGTATTAAATTAGTTCATATTTAATATTTTAGTTACATTAAAGAAATATTTTCATTTTTCATTTTAATAATTTATAATATTAAATTATAATGCTGATTTTAGATATCTTTTGTGTTTTAAAAGAAATATTGTAAACAAATTTTAATAATATACAACTTTTGTCATAAAAGAGACTTGTGCACATAAGTTTGTTTGTTAAACCTTTGATACTATTTTTTCAATGAGTTAGTATTGACATTAAAGTTAGTTATAAAGTAGTTTTGCTTTTTTGTAAGTATTTACTAGGGTTGGCCCGCCTTACGGGTGGGATGCTTATTTCAAAAGTTAAGATTTAAATTATTATAAATATAATTAGTAATAATTATATTTTAAAACTTTTAGATTTACACATCACATTTAAATTATTTTATTTATGTAGTATTGTATTCATGCGATTGATAGACAGGTTTGCCTACTACAAAAGAGCAGACATATAATTAGACATATATTTTATGATAACTCTAAAATTTTTGGTCACAAATATAACCTCTACGAGCAAAAATGACTAAAATATTTTATTAAACAAACAAATGTATATTTATATTTCTAGGATTAATTAATTTAAATAAAAAAAGTTTAGAGTTAAATGGTTGAAGTTTAAAATTTTATTAGTAAGGTTTAGAATTTTAAAAATCAAAATTAAAAGTTAGAAAATTTAAAATTTAAAATAAGAAATTTAAAAATAGTTTCGAAAAGCATTTTTTTAATTTCAAAATGAAAATTTTAAAGAGTTAAAAACAATAAAAAAATTCCAGATTTTTTTTTAATATTAAAAATTAGAGTTTGAAACAAATAATTTGAAACAATAAAAACTTATTTATTTACTTATTTATTCATCTAGAGTATAAAAGTTTTTTGCATATTTAATAAAATCTATTTTTGTCATTAACTTTTTAGAGACTCTTTTTATGACCAAACTTAAAATGAATACTATATATATGAGAGAATCTCCCTTGTTATGAAAATTTCATTCTTCTTCATAGGAGTATTAGTTTACGCATTACAAAATAATAGTTGTTTAACACCATTTATTTTAAAAATTTGCATTAATTATAAACAATGTATACATTATTTAATTTTACAATTCACCTCGTTCTATTAAAAACTGACATCAGCTGAAAATTTTGAAGTTTTTTTAAAATTTACAGGTTTTTGTTCATTTTTGGTCTGGACCAGTCTTGCATATGATTCTTTTGCAGTTAGTGTAATTGCGAATTAGTTGTAGAAATTGTGAGATATATTTTTTTTTTTTTCTAGAATTTGGGAAATTTTGGGATGTGGGCCTAAGTAGTATGTCGATGTATTAGTCGATTATTAATCTTGAATGCCTAAGTAGTATGTCGATGTTGGTATTTGTTAAAATTAATTTTTTTATTTTCAATCCCCGTAGCATCTTGTGTTGTATAGCTTACCATCAAGAACCTGACCACAAATTTCATTATTACACACAAAAAGCATGTTTTGAATGTAACTTTTAATGTAAGAAGTTCATTTCAAAGGTGGAGAAACAAAGGGATGTACGTCGAAGAACTTGATATCATAAGCAAAGATAAAGATCACTATCTATCCTATGTGGACGCCAGCTATAGATGGTAAGAAGTCATGTTCGAACCCGACCTATCTTTCAAAAAAGTTTTAAGGCTCATGTCTCCGACACCAGCGATCTGCACAATCAAATCCCTGTCTCCTACTTGAGATGTGATCATACTGTACAATGCCCAAGCCAATATTGCAATGAGAAACCAGATGTCATTGTACTAAGGGTATCTTACTTCCATCAGAGTCCAAGGAATCAAAGAAATCTCCATTTAACATTTCAAAACTGTTTGATCGGGAAACGGTAACAAGATAATGAAAAGGTGGGTTTAACAAAAACGTCTTATTGATGGTCAGAAAAGCGTTCAACGAAGGAAACGAGGCTAAATAAGGAAACCGGAGCTCGGAGAGCTTCCCGGAGTATGATTACACGGCGAGAGAGAGAGAGAGAGAGAGAGTAAAACCCTAATCTAGCCGCCTTAGTGAGTTCGTCTATTTTCGGATGCCCCTTAAGTCGTTGCTCCTTCCTCTTATATAGTTACTCCGACACTTCTCCGTGACCTTATTTGCGCTGTCTTAGTGGGCTTTTGGCTCGTTGGGCCAAAAGACCGTAGTTCGATAAAGCCAGCCGTCAAGCCGAGTACGTTCGCTCGGCAGCGGCTCGACTAAAAGTACCATTGAGCTGCGTCGAGGTATCGACCCGAGGAGCCGTTTAGCCGAGCTACTGCTGCAGCTGACGGGCCGGGCCGTCAATTCTTCAGGCCTTGTGGGATGGCAAATTCCATCCTATACAGTAAGCCCCCCCAGTTCATCGGTGAGCGACGTCGTCGTGAACTCGATGAATTTGGAGGCTGCTGGCTTGGAAGAGTTGACGGTTCATCGTTTAGGCTTGAGACGCGATTCATCGCGCTGAAGGACACCTCCTCGTCTCGCGGGATATGCACTAGCTCGGGTTTTAATTGAGCCGGTTTTCTTCGATAATTCCGGTTTGGTTCTCTTCATTTATTCTTATAAATTGAACCCGGCTATCTCGGGAAGACGATGCGACGCGTAGGCTCTGTGGGCAACTAGGCGTTCGTTCGAGGCCCAAGTGGGCCAACGTAGACCTAATGATGACGGCTTGGGGGATCGTGCCGCTTCTCTCTTATAAATACCCCCCTCCCTTCTCATTTCTTTCATTCTTCTCCGCACGCCCAAGTACTTTCTCTCTCTTGGTTTTGCTTCTCTCTCTAGCTTGTTGTTGTAAGATAGTTACTAGATGTCGTCCGGAGGAAGATTATCTCGCAAACAGAAAGGAAAGGCGGTCGCTTCAGAGTCTAGCCCTGCAAGAGACGTAGACATGACTCCGCTCGACGACTTTGAGCTGGTTCATCGGGAAGCGATGATGGACACTCGCAGTCTGGGACTGCCCAAGAGATTGCTGGTTTCTGAATCGTCACGCCTGCATCGAAGTGGGATAACGAGGGCCGCGACGGATGCGCAGAGTTGAGCGAGAGACGGTCAAGGGGGTGCGAGAGACGGGACTCCGTCCGTTGACTTTGTACCTATATGCTATTATCCCGGGGGAATTTTCGAAGAGCTTCCGCCTGTTTCTCCCGAGTTGCTACGTCCCGTGGAAGCGAGAGGTCAGACTTGGGGGAACGTTCTCAGCACGCGATCGACGGTCGGAAGCGTGAAGCGGTTATTAAGGGAGTGCATAGGAGTCGGGGTGACGTTCCTCGTTCCCACAGAGGAACATAGACCATGGTCGCCGCCCCTTGGTTTCCAGTGCGTTTATGAATCCTACTTCCAAGGCGACACGAAGCTGTGGTTCCCGATCCCTCGGTTAATCACTTTGTACGCGAGGCGACAAGACGCGGCGATTAGTCAATTTCTTAATGGCTCCTGGCGCCTCTCAGTTGCCCTGATGGTTACGGCGTCCGAGATCAACATGACCCTGAACGTCCGTGCCTTCGAGGAATGGACATCTGTCAATCCTCTGGATGAGGGCCTTTGGTCGATCAAGATGCGACCAAACTACAACGTGGTGAAAGGGTACCCGAACAAGACAGTAGACTGGCAGAGGTCCTATTTTTACGTTAAGTCCGACAGTTCTGCTTTTGAAGACCCCCCAGACAACGACTATCGTGTGTTGTGGAACGCTTTGCTTGGTAGAAAACTTTTGTCAACTTGTGAAATCTTTGCATACTAAACATCTCTGTTTCCTTCCCCTGCAGGCGATCACCCAACTTCTCGCGAGTATCCAAAAGAATTTTTATCGAACGCTCGTGCTATAGCGCGGCTCCAGCCGGAACGTTGGGCGAACATTTCGAGAGACAGGATTCGCCTATGCCTCGATAGGATTTTTAGAAGTAAGTTCATGATTAATACGATTCTCCGTTTCCTTTACTTAGCACCTGGCTTTACTGACTTTAAACTCTTTATAGGAGATTGGAGCTCGATCTATCTTCCTGCGACGAATACTGTCAAACGGAGGATTTCTATTTTCACGAGAGACGAGCAGCGAGAGATCAATGCTTCTAGAGGGATGAAGGGGCTTCCAGACCTAAGTGCCATGATGGCATCACAACTAGGATTATCGAGGCCCGAGTCAACGGATCTTCCTGGTGAGGTGAAGGCCTCCAAGGCGGCTGAGATTGCTCCTGCTTGCCAAGATCCTCCGCCTGTTGCTTCAGCTGCTCCGGCGAAGAAGAGGAGTAGCAAGAAAATGCCCCGCGACGACCTACCTATTCGTGAGGTTCACGAGACATCGTCCAAAGGAGTCGACGTCGCCGGTCAAGAGAATACGACCGCGACTCCTAGGGCGAGAAAGAAGAAGAGGCAGCCGAGCGACGCTCCGTCTCCTGCGAGGGAGGAGTTAGGCCTGAATCTGCCCGTGGAAGATGATCTATACGATTCTTCTCCTTCGGCTTCGGCTCAACTGACGAGGAAACCGAGGAAAACAAATGAGCAGGGAGCGTCTTGTCCTGAAGCTCCTACCGTTGTGACTTTGGGCACAACTGCTATCCCGAACGTCAGTGAAGGCCCCGCTCTGGCGATCGCTGGGACGTCCACTGGTGGAGTCCCAATGTTAAAGAAGGTTCTGAGGGTCGTGTTCCCGGATCGTGTTTCCTTCGATTACAACGGACCGAGCCCCCTGATATATGTCCCGCAGAAGTGTGCGGAGCTGGTAAGTCAGATCAGGGGCGGTCCGAGATCCCTTCCTCCTATGGCGGACCTGATCTTCAAGGACGAGTATGTTGATGCTGCTTGTACCAAACTGCTGGTAAGAAAATTCTCGTGACTCCCTTGTCAGATTTAACCGATACCTATTGATTTCGAACTTCTCTTTGTTTGGCTTTGCAGAGTGACGAAAGTATGAATTTCGTCATCGAGAAGTACAACTCGGCCTTGAAAGAGGCGCTTGCGAACTCTTAGAAGTTGAAGGAGAAGATGGCGGCTAAGGGCAGATTCTTCCGTAGGAAGACGACAGAATGGACCGCCGCGTATGAAGAGATGGTCGCGAAGAAGGAGCGAGCGATTGCTCGGAGAAAGATCCATCAGGAGCGAGCTAACGTTGCTGAGGCCGATCTTCGCGTCGCCAACTCCACCATTTTAGCCTTGGAAAAGAAGGCAGGACAGCTGAAGGAGAAGATAGGTCCTAGAGGCCGAGAGCCACAAGAAGGAGCTAGATCGTCTACGGGGGTCTCATGTCTTCGAGGTCACCAAGGAGCAGGTCAGGGTTGAGACCGAGATGATTGCTAAATGCAACAAGCGTTTCTCGAACATCCGCGACTACCAGGTTCGCCGAGTCCTGTTTGATACGATGCAACTGCTTCAAAGCCAGGCGTTTGGCACGAGGAAGTGCCTTGAAGCCTTGAAGGCCAGCGGTCGTGACATTCCTCAAGAAACGATCGATATGTTCGCTGCTCAAGAGAAGCAGTTTGAAGAGGAAGCTCTTAAGCTGGATGTCGGCGAGATCCCAGAGGCCGACTTGTCCCTGTCCCCGCTCAAACTCGACTCTCAGTTTGTCTACGAGCGCATCATGGTTGGACTTGACCCGTTTGGGTCCAATGCTAACCTGATCGACGCCAGGACCGCTACGCTTCTCCATACGCCGAGAACTCCTCGTGGAGTTAACACTGGGACGTCGGCATCGCCCGATCCACACCCGACTAACGAGAACACAGCCTCTATTCTGGAAGGGGACCACTCGGCGATTCTCCTACTATCGGATAGCTCTGCGGAGGGCCAGGAAGAGGATGGGGAGGGAGAGAGGAGCGTGGCCGGCCAAGAAGACAGAGTCGGTGATGACGATGTCGGGGAGGCGGCTGAAGAGCAGGATGCAGTAATTTGTGAGGCCTCGCAACCTCTTCTTTCTCCTGAAGCCCACACGATCGTGCAAGGGGAGCTCGAAGAGGCCCGAATGGGTGAATATGGAGGAGCTGTCCAAGTCGGGAGCCAAGATGGCGAGGGACTGGTTGGACGTGCCGAGGAGACGACCGATGGTGCCTGAGGACCGGCTTTTTTTTATCTCTTCGTTTCGCTTTGTATGTTACTTCTTTCTTGTATTCTGAAACTCCTGACTTATGTTTATGTATCCACTTTCTCTTTCTCGTTGTTTCACTCAGTTAATCTCCAGATCCTTTTAGGACTTAGGACACTTTTTACTTAGTTGATGGCGAGGTAGCTTGAGATTAAGTAGGTCGCGAGTCAATCCATCGTCTTTGCTTTAATCGAAATGGTTACATTAATTTGTTGAAGGGTCTTCCCGCTTTTCGTGATTTTATTCGGTGGGTCCCCGAATTCCTTTAGAAGTGGCTTAGACTTAGATTGTCAGACAAAACAATTACACCGACTTGTCGGAGCGTCGTCGTTCCTGAAAAGGAGGATCTTCGGGGGAACAACCGAATGTTCGGGTACCCTTTCCTAAGCTGATGAGTTCCCTTATGCACCCGGGCCTTTACCGAGATGTCGGTTAAAGAGCGCCAAGGGCAGGTGAATCGGGACTGGGCTTTTTTTTTTGAATGACGACGGTTCTAGATCGATTCCGAAGTAACTCCCAAGCATTTGGTCGGCCAAACCTTGCTTAGTGAATTATCGAAATGTTCAAAAATCGTCATTTCGGTTGTATTGGTTAACGCCGTAGTTCGATCGAATCCCCGCGAGAGTGTGTTTGATCTGAACATGCTCGATGGTAGGGTGCGAGTGCCGGTACGCTCGACTGAGAGATCAGTGCTTACTCGTGTCAGCATTGCATGAATGATGTGCTTTCATGCGTTCATTCTGGGGACACTCATTTTGAAGGTGGAGTTTTGTTATAGCTGAACCTGTAAAGACTGCCTACGTACCCCTTGTGGGGGATCAAGCCATTCGTAGTTCGTTTTTTTTTAAAGTGAAAGTGGTTGTGCGCATTCACTCGTTTTTTTTAAGTGAAAGTGGTTGTGGGCGCATTCACTCGATTTTTTTTAAAGTGAAAGTGGTTGTGGGCGCATTCAATCAATTTTTTTTATAAGTGAAAATGGTTGTGGGCCCATTCACTCGTTTTTTTTTTCTTCTAGGCGATCAGGAGAAAAAGAGTCGAAGGTGCTTCGAATTCCAAGACCGTGGTAATTCTTCCCCAGTCAATGTCGCGAGATGGTAAACTTCATGTTTGATTACTTCGATGATTTGATAGGGCCCTTCCCAGTTAGCCCCGAGTTTGCCGGCCTTCCATTCCTTGGTATTTTCAAATACTTTTTGGAGGACGAGGTTGCCGAGCTCGAGGGGTCGGGACTTAACCTTCTTGTTGTAGTAGCTCTCGATTTGGTGCTGGTAGTTTTGAATTCAAAGCAAAGCTTGGTCGCGCTTTTCTTCGATATCATCTAGTGCGTCGAGAAGCATATCGCGGTTAAGTTCAATGTTTTGTGGCATTTTGTAGCGGTTTAGCTAGTCACGTTTACTTCGGCGGGTACCATTGCTTCTATCCCATAGGCCATCGAGAACGGTGTGGCTTTGGTTGCGACGCGAGAAGTTGTCCTATGGGACCAAAGGACACTATCTAGTTCGTCAGCCCAGCATCCCTTCTTAAAGTCGAGTGTTTGCTTAAGTCTGTCGATGATGGTTTTGTTAGTAGATTTGGCCTGGCTGTTACTCTGCGGATTCCTCGGTGTCGACATATTGAGACGGATACGCCATCTCTCGCAGAAATCTTTAAAGTTGTGCGAGATGAACTAGGATCCGTTATCGGTTATTATCTCGTATGGGAGTCTGTGCCTGCAGATTATGTTCTTCCACACGAGTTTCTGCACTTCCTTGTCAGTTATCCTAGTGTATGCCTCAGCTTCCACCCATTTGGTGAAGTAGTCCATTAATACCAAAATAAACTTTTTCTGCCGAGAATTCGGCATTGGGCCTATTATGTCCATTCCCCACCGCATAAATGGGTATGGCGCGGTCAAGGTGTGGAGCAGCTCTGTCGGTCTATGGATGGTGGAAACATGTCGCTGGCACTTGTCGCATCGCTGGACGTACGATTCGCAGTCTGTGTTCATTGTAGGCCAGTAGAAACCGTTGTTCTTGATTTTCAATACGAGAGCTCGCCCACCGGAGTGATTACCTCCGACACCTTCGTGTGTTTCGGACATGACGAGTCTTGTCTCGTTGCCAGAGATACATTTGAGAAGTAATTTTGTCGCGGTCCATCGGTGAAGTTCTCCTTCCATGACAACGTAATGCGCGCTACGTCGCTTAAGTCGTCGTGCAGCCCATTTCTCGGGGGGGGGGGGAGTTTGTTATCGGCTAGGTAGTCGATGAACTCCTTTCGCCAATCTTTTTTTTCCGTCGTATGGGGATTTGGTTCATCGACTTGCGTTACGTTGATGATGGATGCGGTGGTAGCAATCGGCTCAGCCATTGTGTCAATACTCGATTTTTCGATTTTATGTATCGGGATCGTTCGCTTGACTTGGTCGCGCAGCTTGCTTCCGAGGGCGGCGAGGGCGTCCGTGCATACATTCTCCCCGTGGGGGACCTTGGTGAGTTCGAAGAATTCGAAGTCCCGCGTGAGTTCCTGGACGAGCTTGAGATACGTGTCCATCCATTCATTCCTTACGTTGTAGTCACCGAGGTACTGGCTGACGACGAGTTGAGAGTTGCAGTAGGCACTGACTCGTTTAGCGTTAACGGCTTTGGCGAGGCGGAGTCTCGCTATTATAGACTCGTACTCGGCTTCGTTATTAGACGCAACGAAACCGAAACTGAATGACTGTCTGATAAGTTCGCCCGTTGGTGATTGCAATTGTACGCCTGCCCCCGAACCTTTGTTCGTAGACGATCCGTCGACGTGCAGTATCCAATTTTCGCTAGGTAGAACCAGTTCTCGTTCGAGCTCTGGTGTCAATTCGATCAAAAAATCGGCCAGCACCTGAGACTTAGCGGCTGTTCGGTTCTTATACACAATGTCTTGTTCACTAAGTTCCATGGCCCATTTGGTCAGCCGTCCTGACTGGTTGGTATTCTGCAATACCATTCGGAGGGGCTGGTTGGATAATATCTCGATCGTGTTCGATTGAAAATATGGCCGGAGTTTCCTCGCCGAGGTCACGACAGAGAGAGCCATTTTTCGAAGGTTGTATACTGTGTCTCTGGTCCTGTCATTCGCTTACTGATGTAAAAGATAGGCTTTTGCTCGCCTCGATCTTCTCGAATAAGGACACTGCTGACTGCTGAAGGCGTGATGGCTATGTAAAGGGATAGGGTATCACCCGGCTCGGGTTTGGACAGGACCGGAGGGGTAGTCAGGTAATGCTTTAGCTGATTGAATGCTTCTTCGCACTTCTCGTCCCAAACAAATCACTTGTTTCCTCTGAGGAGTTCGTAGAAGGGAAGACACTTATCGGTAGACTGGGAGATGAACCTATTGAGGGCCGCAATTTGTACGGTCAGTTGTTGGACTTCGCGACTGTTCCTTGGGCTTGGAAGATCAAACATGGCTGTGATTTGCTTCGGGTTGGCCTCGATGCCTCGCTGGGTGACGATGTATCCCAGGAATTCACCTGAGGTGACACCAAAAGTGTCTTTCGCAGGGTTGAGTTTCATTTGGTATTCATTGAGTGTTTTGAAACAATTTCTGAGATGGTCGAGGTGATTCTCGGCAAGAATCGACTTGACCAGCATATCGTCTATGTAGACTTCCATTGTAAACTCGGCGAACATTCGGTTGACGAGGCGCTGATAAGTTGCTCCGGCGTTCTTGAGGCTGAATGGCATTACTTTGTAACAGTAATAAAGTCTGCGTCGAGCAGCCTGTAGACTTCATCGTTTACAACTTTAGATCGTTTGGGTCCCAGATTTCTCCTTTTCTGTCGGATGGGTTTGAACGTCGGATCAGCGTTCAATTCGTGAGAAGTTATTGCTGGATCGATTCCTTTCATATCGGAAGTTCTCCAAGCAAAGGTCGAGGCGTTCGTCTTGAGGAAAGAGTCAATCTTCGAGTGCATTTCATCGGAGAGGAAGGCTCTGATGCGCACGATCTTTGACGTGTCGGATTCATCGAGGGATACCTCGAGGATTTCTTCCTCCTGAGGATGGATTTTGCGGGTTAGCTTCGCGACCGAGTTGACGAGGGAAAGTGATTGCTGCATTTTGACCGTGGCGATTAGCAGTTCTGTGCGGCTTTCTGATCTCCCCGGATCGTCTGGATTGTACCGTCCCTTTCCGGAAATTTAATGCATTGATGATAAGTAGATGGGATGGCTTTCATGGAGTGTAGCCATGGGGTTCCAAGGATCGCGTTGTAAGGTGCTTTAGCTCGGATGACGGAGAACTTAACGGTCCTTGTTACGCCCCCCACGTAGACCAAAACATGTATCATGCCGATCATTGGTTCCGAGGCTCCGTTGAAACCAGTTAGAGTGCGCGATGAGGGTTTCATATCCCGCAAGTCGATCCCCATCTTGTCGAGTTTTTCTCGGAAGATGAGATCTACCGAGCTTCTGGTATCAATGAGAATCTTAGTGACTTGGCAATCGCCAATTCCAATGTCGATTAATAGCGGGTCGTTATGCGGCGTGTGGAGACCGTGAGTATCGCTGGCCGAGAAAGTGATCTGATGATCATCTTTGATCTGCAAAAGCCACTTTTGCGAAGTAGTCGCATGTCGCCGATAGTTCTTGACTGCTCGGACCGAGTCTCCGCAGGGGGGCAATCCACCCATGATGACGTTGAGATGCGGGGTACGCGCGGTCCTTATGTATTCCAAGCGTGCTCGAAGGTCAACGACAGTGTTTGTGATTTTGGGACTTGTTGTAGGACATCGCCTTATCTCCTCGAGGTGACGTCGCAGATCGGAGTTTTTCGAGCGATTAAGTTTAATACGTAAATCGTCGGATTTTTTTGAGTTGAGCTGGTCATAGAGATCGGCCGTTTGGGGCTTGAGCTCCGCCCCTTCAATTTTTCGCGCTTTTGATTTGTTGATCTCTGTGCAAAGGTCTGTACAGGTCGTGCTTCTGATGCCAACGATGGTCTTTCGCTTCAAGAAGGGATGCAGGTTTCCAGAATTAACCATCATAGTTAGAGATCGACCTGCTTCTTGCTTTGTTTCGCCATTTAGATCCGGGACTTCGCTTTGTCGTCGGACGAATCGCTGGGTTGGGCGAGTATTACCTCTACTCGTCGTTGGTTCCTCGGCTGCTCCTCGTCGGTCGAACTGTTGTCGGGAGCCATGTTGTTCACGGCAGCTATTCTGAGGCTTGTCCGTTCTTCGTTTTGGGGAAGTTTGGCTTGGGATTACTGAACATTCTTTTCTTTGTTTTTGCTCTAACTTTTAGCGTTTTTTGGCTTTTGCGTGGGAGGTTCGATCTCAATTTTACCGTTATCGATCGACTCGAGGAAATGTCCAAAAAAGGCTTTGCATTCCCTCGTGTCATGCGATTTGACCTTGTGATACGAACACCATTTATCAGGTTCAGGTGGGTTTAAACCTGTCGGCTCTGAGGAACTCGATGGCTTCTGGGCGGAGTCTCGGTCCCAATGATTCCATCCTTTCTCTCGTACAACGGTGGAAACTTGAGGCTCTTCTTTGTCGACAGTGCTCACATATCCTTTCTTCTGAGCGGGCTTACCGCCAGAAGAATGTTGTGGAGGCTCCGTACGTGTGTCATTCGTCCGGGGGGATGTCTGCTTTCCCGCCGCTTCTTTGGCGGCTTTTGCCTTGGTATCCTCCTCCATGCGGATAAAGTTATGGGATCGGGCGATAGCGTCCAAAACCGACCTGGCCGGGTTTTGGTAAAGATCGGCGCGAAACTGTGACTTGATGTGGAGGGTGTTCATCAATGTTTCTACTGCTATGCGATCGGGAACATCGACCTTTGAGACGACGCCTTTGAATTTTTCCATAAAATCACTAAGGCTTTGGCCGTTAGCGTGGGTGAGATTCCAAAGGTCGGAAGCGGTGGCTTCCTGTCGGGAAAACATGATATAGTTCTTGAGAAAGGCCGTGGATAGGTCGTGGAAACAATCGACAGAGTTTTTTTGGAGTCTGGTGAACCAGATGAGGGCCGGCCCTTCGAGTGTTTCGACAAAAAGGTGGCAAAAACCAGCGTCCTTTTCTTCGTCCGGAAAGTTCGCGCGTCGCATAGCGATATTGAAGGAAGTGACGTGGACGGACAGGTCAGAGATTCTGTCGAAAGTCGGTAGACGGAGTTTTTCCATTTTGTGAAGCCGGACTCTCGCTATCTTTTGCGTGAACGGTGTCCGGAGGGATTCGGCCAGGACACGTTCTCTTTGCGGTTCCGAGGTCGTCACATGATGGATTCTAGAGTTGATGTCGAGAACAGACTGCTTCAGCATGGCGAGTTAGTTTATGGCCTGCCTGTCGAGGCCACCGAGGGTTTGCGCCGTGTCTCCATCGTTAACTTCTGGTGGTGTCGAAGCCGCGGCGGTTGCTCGGTCAGTGTTAAACAACTGCCGTTGGTACTGGGCTATCGTAGCTTCGACGTTCACGACGAGGGGACCGAGGATTTTTTCCAGGGCTGCTATTTGCTCGGTCGCCGCCTTCTGGGCCGCGTCCTGTTGTACGAGATGCGCCATGATGGTGTCGATGGATGCGGGGGGTAGTGGTGCAGGAGTGGCCATTATCAGAGTGGGAGGTAGCGGCGCTGGAGTGACCGTTACAGGAGTGGGAGTTGTTTCCTGGTTCTCTTGCTCTTCCCCCGAGGAAGAACCGTCGTGACTCGTTGCCATTTCGTCGGCGTGACTTTGCTAAAGGTCCCACGGTGGGCGCCAACTGTTTGATCGGGAAACGGTAACAAGGTAATGAAAAGGTGGGTTTAACAAAGATGTCTTATTGATGGTTGGAAAAGCGTTCAATCGATTACAAGGAAGGAAACGAGGCTAAATAAGGAAATCGGAGCTCGGAGAGCTTCCCGGAGTATGATTACACAGCGAGAGAGGGAAAGTAAAACCCTAATCTAGCCGCCTTAGTGAGTTCGTCTATTTTCGGATGACCCTTAAGTCGTTGCTCTTTCCTCTTATATAGTTACTCCGACACTTCTCCGTGACCTAATTTGCGCCGTCTTAGTGGGCTTTTGGCTCATTGGGCCAAAAGACTGTAATTCGATAAATCCAGCCGTCAAGCCGAGTACGTTCGCTCGGCAGCGGCTCAACTAAAAGTACCCTTGAGCTGCGTTGAGCTATCGACCCGAGGAGCCGTTTAGCCGAGCTACTGCTGCAGCTGCCAAGCCGGGCCGTCAATTCTTCGGGCCTTGTGGGATGGCAAATTCCATCCTATACAAAAACTGTTTGCTTCCGGTGTAAACATATCAACACCGTACGGAAGTGATGGAAACTCATGTTCTTATTCTTCATTAACTACAGAGGGATTAGCAGACTCTGGTGTACCTTGAGAACCTGTTTTTAACAAACAAAAAGAAATTATAACCAAAGACCATGGATTCAATTCAAGAAATCAATAAAACTGTTAAAACATGAATTCCCATGAGACAGCAAAAGAATAGAAAGAAAGTGTCATGTACCAGCGATTTCCTTGGTGGTGTTCACCCACTGATCAACCAACTCCTTCCACTCTCTGCATCAAAACTCATTGCCAGATTCTAAAAGAGTAAGAAAGTGTCAAACTTTATGAAAGAATCAATAACTCATACCCGATCAAAGTCTTTGCAAGTTGGCGAATCTTATCAGAGCCATGTTTCCTCAAGCCATTAACAGCCTTTCCGATCTCAGTACTCTGCGAGAACAACCTTACAATCACTCACACTTCATACAAAAATTATCAAAAATGGCTGCGAGTACGTAGTTTGGAAGTAGAGAACTTTCGATTCTGGTGGTGGAGTACTGAGCTCTTTGATTAGTTCCTGATTTCTCCTGAAGTAGACATCAATATTCCTGTAAGGACAGTGGAAGAAACTTTCAGGTCTAATACACGTTGCAGGAGTGTATCCTTCCTTGATATTTGGAATCCCTGCAACAAACTGCATAACAAGGCTTTTAGTTTTATTACTCCAAAGTCTCCAATGGATATAGCCAAGAGAAGGAGAAAGACAGATGATTCACCTCAAAGTAATCGAGATTTGTGAGTGATGTTGTAGACTTCCAGCATATATAACTTGGCCTCTACGTTTCATCAACAAAAGCTGCATTAGTAGTTGTTTTTGGGTTATCTCCAAGCCACTTTCTCCTATTTGCCTCTATAACAAAAATCAATAGCATACATTACACAATCAATCACTCATCTTCATATACCTATAAGCAAAGCAAGAAGCTTCCTCATAACATAGCCTTGACTGACGTTATGTAGTTTTAATCCTACATCGTTCTGTTCAGACAGTATCACTTTGAAACAAACAATTCTACAAATTTCAGAACATGAGTGAAGAACTGAAATAAAGACTTGAGCTTTAGAGGATCTAACCAGAAACTACTACCGAATCCCAATATGTTTCGCCTTCTTTCTCGAACTGTTTCTGATCCCAAGTTCCATTAACTCACTTCTCATACTGAAACAATGATTGTCGTCCAAATCCGTCTTCCCGTGCGATAAATCATGTTGGTTTCCCGCTAACGGGCTGGACTCCTGAGCCTAACCTGAAACCCACACATTAATTAATGAAACACAGTGTATAAAGACGGGACACGTGTTGGCCGTATAGAGAACGACTTTCTGAGGTGTCAGATGACGTGGCGAAAGTAGGAGAGAGTAAAACACTCCTTTATATAATTAGATTTTATATTCATTTTCAAATATTGATATATATATATATATATATATATATATCAAGTTATTTTAATGATTTTCTCTGTTTATTTACCTTATCTAGTATTTAATTTCATTGTATTTTAAAAGAAACAAATATTTTTGAAAATCTTAATGTTCTTTTTACAAAAATTAAATCGAGAAAGTGATTTGATATATTTTTATCAATACTTAAATTAAATATGAACATTTTTTAATATTATATAATCTCAAATTTTGAAAATCATATATCTTTTAATTCACGTAGCATTAATTATTTTCAATTTTTGTATTCTTTAAATTTATTTTCCTTTTTTGTTAATTTTAATTGTTAATTTTCTAAATATATAAGTAGAGCGATTTGCATGATACATATAGGAAGATTGGAAATTTTGCGGTGGTGGGAAAAACAGCGGCCGAAGCTTGAAGCCCAAGTGATGATGGTGCCAAAAGACAGTCATGGCTCTATATCCTCTTCCTTTCACGTAAAGCTCACGTGCGTTTCTAATGATTACATGCATGTAATCATTAGCAAATCTGTATGTACAAAACATAGTTTATATATGCCTAACCATAGCCAAATCTTATGACCAGTTAAAACGCATAAAAAATCAAAATCTTTTCGCTAGCATCACACAGGGATGATATGTCGGTATGCATGTCATATAGTCGATATGTGTTGTATGTGTTTTCTTTTATATAACCGGTGCTAATGGGATGAATGAAACACACCTTTAACTATCACTCCTCTACCTGAATCCTCTTTAATATCTTTTTGACATCTCTCTAGACTTTTTGTTAAGAATAATAGCATGTAAGTTATGTCGAGCATTTAAGTTTTCTTTCTATTGCATTCTGCCGAAAAATGTTCTTCATTAATTATGTATGCATGTTATTATAAGCTGGTCATCCTGTTTCCAACATTCTTTCCTAAGGTCTTTATTTTGTCTTGCATGCATTCATTATTAATCTTAAATTAGTCTACAATTTATCTAATGGAATTCATATTATTTCAGATGGGGAAGCTTGTTCGGTTGTGGCGTGGAGAATGGAACAAAGAAAACAATGGCGCATGGAATTTTCACGCAGATCCTATGGACTTTGGCTTCGGGGCGATGATAAAAGACAATGAGACGTACGAGTCTTTAATGGGGATAGTACGTATGAGGTATGTTTTATGAGAAAGGACACCAGTTGTACGATCTTACCAGTTCCCGCCGTGGATACTTGGCCCACTGGGACGGAGGTCTGTGTCGATAAGCATAACGACAACAACAGACATACCGGTTATGATGAGTGTGAGGGAGTGGTTGACTGAGCTGGTCCTTGTAGTAACCATCAGACCTGAGAGCGTTGCTAGATTTCACTTCAACCGGAAGGACAACTTCAAAGTGGGAAGAAAGAGGTTTGTGGTTGACGGAAGTCAAAACTCTTATGCTAGGAGGGAATATGAGTCTGACAGGCGCAATTATGCCACAGTGACAAACTTTCTGACAATCCCTCAAAACAGGAGCGGAGGACGAAGAACCTACATCTTCCATGACTTCGATAAGGTAGATCTAAAACTAGATGTTGATAGAGAAACATCGATAAGAATGAGGCGTTATTATCGATATTATATACACATCAAACCAGCGATTTTGGTTTGGTATCGATATTATATAAATATCAAACCGGAACAACCCGGTTGGGTGAGATAAAATGTTGACTTAACAAAATAGCCGGTTATAAGAGCCGGTTCAAGATTGTTTAGTGTCGGAAATAGCCGGTTATAAGAGCCGGTTCTAGATTGTTTAGTGTGATAAATCATGTTGGTTTCGCAGAAGCTAAGCTAGACTTGTGAAATCGATGTAGCATCAACATGAGCTTAGTAGCAAAAGGAGGTGTGAAAAGGTCATAACATTCTTCTCTTTACTAAACATAATCTGATAATGTTAAAGGAGAACGGATAAGTCGACATTAAAAACGACTAAATAGATATTGGTCCCGCATTTGCTTCGTAAAGCATAACAATAAGCCTTTGTGCCTCTTGTCCCAGCACATCAACGGTCAGACATTTGCAGCCCTCGGTATCAGCAACAGTGTGTGCTTCAATAAGAAGTGCTGCGGTGACGCCAGCGTCTGTGTGCTTGGGGTTTTGGGGGACGGTTTGCACCCTTTCAACGGTCAGAGGTTTCAGGTCCTTTGTACTCAATTTTCTGCCAGCTTGCTTCAAGAGGTGTGGGGACATCTGGGATGTTGGATGGAGTTCTTTTCCCATGCGCGAATAACTTCTGAGGGCCGTGTTGCAGTCAAGAACGATCAGCTTCAGGTCCGTGCAGTCAACGCATAAACCTATCCAATGTTTCTGGTCAAGGTTGAATGGAAAGTAGATGCGCTCAGCCTCTGCTGCTTTGGGACCAGCTTGGTCTAATATTTCAATACGGTTCGGAGTGAAGACAAAATCCTCTTTCTGTGGAGATTTCATGAATCTAGTGTAGTTCTTCGAGAGGATATAGACAAACTTAGTGTGGAGAAACAAAAAGATTTGGTGTGAGTTCGGCTGGCTAGATGTTAGAACACGAAAGTTATGCATCAACGCGTCAAACATATGTCAAGGGAAAACATTATACACATAATTAGTCATATGTGGATTCATAAATAATATATGATATGTGGATTCAATACCTTTGCAGAAACTGGCCTGCTCCTCTGGTCAATATCTAGCAGGTCTTTTGCGGTGACGGATGTGCCACCAACTGAAATGGACCTGAATTGAACGAAAAGACAAAATAATAGCAGGATAAATTACCATTTAATCGGCTAAAACTTTTTATAGACACCGACTAAGCTACCCATTGTCCAGTTAAACTAACACTTGTGCGGCAGAAACTATAGACAAATAGACAGATGAATGGGGGAGGAGAGAACGAATGTGTATGACGACTTACTTAGTCGTCTCCATGATCTCGAGAAGCTTGATAAACTTTTCAGGGTAGTCAATAGTGGCATCCTGGTTGAGTGCGCCTAGTTGTGTCTCCCTGAAACGATGTAGTGTCAAACTGATATGCACTGTCCAATAACTTCGAGACAGTCTTGATGCGATTGCTTTTTCTCGTGGGCAACTCAGGATTGGTCTGGCGATCTTCTGGGTTGGCCAATGACATATCGACAACTTCTGTGGTCTCCTAGAGTACTACATCGTTAGGTTCCTGAGTTTGTTCTTTCTCTGTTTCCTCTGCTTGAGTAAGTCCAAGAGAAAAAGATGGCTATGAACACTCAAAAATAAAAACAACAAACGGGATCAGTCTTTTTTTAAAAAAAAATATAAAGGGGTAACAGATCTATATAAGTTGAACTTACCGAAGGCACGTCTTGGTTGTCGTTAAGATTATCTCCCGTATATCGTTTGGCGTTGGCGTTGCGGATCAACGAGGGCTGGTTGTTCTCGGAGTCCTCGTGATCAACATCTGCCTGATCCGAATCATGCGTTGTAAGACCCTGCATTGGTAGGAGTGGCTCTGAAATATTATGTACATGAACGTGAAACAAGTTAAAACACATTGTCACACTACCTTCTTGCTGTTATCAACATGTGTCTTCTTAATGTTGTCTACAATAGAGTTGATAATGTCTGAGACATCAGCGGATCTGCTGTGGATGGTAGGATTTGCGTGTATCTGGCTATTCGAAGAATCTCCCCTGAGGTTGTTAGCCGGGTTGCCTTCGCGTGGGGGATAATTAGGAACAGATTGTGAAGTACCAATCGAGTTGAGAATCACCTTGTAACTGTTCTGTAGTGCGAGCATCTGAGCATAGTTGTCGGAGATATGCTTCTTCAAAACCTCTTGCATCTGTCTTATAGAATCATGTATATGATCGACCTTTCCTTCCACCTTTCTGATATTGTCTCTGATCTCAACATGTCCACGTGGAGTGGTGTACTCCGCATCAGGATCACAGCTTTTCCTTTTTCTCTTCTTCTTGCCTATCGCATCGGCCTCATCACGCATGCTGGCTACATCAGCCTTCGTAGCTAAGCCTTTGAACATCTCCTTTGTAAAACGGGTCCCTTCTTTGATAAGGGTCACGATTTTATCAACTGATTCATCATCTTCCTTGTTTGAGAAACACAACACCGCCTCGTCGACCTCTAAGTTTTCCGGCAGAATGATGGAAGTCACGCGAACCTATACATTGAAAAACCATAGTTGTTAGTAAGACGGATATTTGGATAAAATAATGGTATTATCTCCTATTAGACGGTCACTTCAGTACAATTGACCGGCTATTTTACAGAAAAGTAAGTTTAACATGAACGATGTACGGATAATCATTGATGGTCTTACATTTTTAGCAGTGTACAAAGTCCTTGCATATGCAGGCTTGATGCTATTCTTGGGCGGGGTAAGCAAAAAATCATCATCCTCAACGCCACCTCCCTCTGTTGCAGAGTCATGGCGGACAACGTCGGTTAGTGCAGGTATGGCTTTTGTCAGAACCATCTGGAGAGCCTGCACGTATCCAGCGATAGCAATGGTGCTTTGAGACAACAATATTTCATCTCTTTCCTTTATACTAATGATAAGCATTCGAAAGAAGACATGCCCAACGGGAATGAGAAGAACTCATCGAGGTTCCTAATCCTTTCAGTGTGTTCAACTGATATTTTGGCGACGTGAGTGGTGGGCACAATATAAGTGAGCATGGCGAGGAGGGCATACTTTATCCTGATCTCAGTTGTAGTGACTGTCTTACGCTTTAGCATCCTTATAACAGAAGCTACACTTACTTCCTTAAGCATCCCATAAAGGGAATTGTAGATCGGCTGTTCATTTATGAGATTCTTCATGTCTTTCGCCGAAGTATTCGGGTATTTTCCACATGGAAGTCCAGTAACAATGGCGAAATCCCTCAGTGCAAATCCGATATTTGTTTCAGCAAACAGGAACCAAGCCTCGTACTTCTTGCGGACTTTCAATTGTCTAGATAGTATGTATCGTCTGAGCTGCCCAGAGAACGGTGTCTGGTCCGCAAGCTCTAAAACATTCCCAAAATAAGATCTCTTTATAACCTCGACCTCGTCTTCATTCAGTGTATCTAGAATTTGCCGAAGACCTCCTGGCTTGTGGTATGGCGTGACTCGTATTCCAACTGGTTCATCCCCCACAACAAAAATCCGGATAGGTAAAACAAAGGACTCCCTCCGGAAAGATTGATGAGGCCTAACCCTGACCTAGACATAGTGAATCGTGCATTGTAATTGATACTGTAGATAAGTTAAGAAAGGAGAATCGAGTAAGGTACTTACAGACGATAAGTTGAAGATAATGAGATAGGTTAATCGCGCGAAACAGGGTCCAACGAGAGTGAGATTGCATATGGAACAAAAATACTGAATTAAAAAATGTTGATTAACTTTTAACAGCCTAGAATACGATGAGGTTGTGTGAGGTAGGGATCAAGACTATGGAGAAACCGAAGAGATTAGAAGAAAAGAGATAGAAGATGCAGTTTATCGGTTTTGGTGAATATATTAGCCTCTCTCTTCATGCATGATAATGAAAAGGGGTTAGAGAACGTAAACTATACATGAAGCTTTGTGTAAGGTGATAGGGGCAGTAAAGACATTAAAAAAATATGTCGCTCGAAAAGGGAAAAATCCATATGCGCAAATATAGGCATTAGTGGTGTATATACACTGCAATTTCTCATAAGTATCCATATCAATTTAATTATTTTAGAGTGATGTTCTATTTTGTAGTTTATCTTATTTTATATTGATTTTCTTTTTATTCTAAAGAAATCGAATTTTAAATTTATTGGCATTATTAAATATTAAACTAAAAAATGCTGATTTGTCATAATTTAATTGATTATTTTAAATTTTATGTTAACATTCTAAGTGATTTATAGTCTCAATTTTTGTATATTTAAGACAAGTTCATCCTTTTTTTTTTTTTATCTTTTTCTTTGTTATTTTATGTTGTTTGATATTTTTCATTGGTTTTCATTTTTTTCATTCAAAGAAAAACAATATTGCTATTTTAAACATATCTGATTTATACACTAATACAAAATGTTTTAATTTGGTGCTTTTGAAATATTATGTAGACATTATTAAAAATATATAACTTCAACATGAAATCCTATATGTAACTTAGCAGAAGTTTTTTTAAGGGAAAATTGCCAAAACCAACCTAAAACTGGAATTCAAATGCAAAAGTGTACCCAAACATCAATCAAATGCAAAAGTAACCTAAAAGGGTAGTGAGATTACAACAAGCCCCTTATGACAAAAAAAAACTGTATGCATTTTTACCTTCATAGCCTATTTAAGTCTTCCGTGTTTTTTAAGTTTTCTACGATTTTGTAAGTCTTCTGAGAAGACTTACATGTAAGTCTTCTCGTTTAATAAATCTTAAAAATAATTAATAAATTACATAAAAAATATTTTGATGTGGGAAAAATCTAAATCATGTAATAATAAACATTTGTAAGTGATATAAAATTAAATCTAGTAAATTGGATTGTTTTCAACATAGATGAGTGAATGTATCATCTCATGATATTCTTTGGTCTAGGGTTTGGAAACATATGTTCTAGTATTGTATGTATTTTTAGGGTTAGATTTTGGAAGCCTAACTAATTTTTTTTAAAATTTGTTTTTTACATATATTTGTTTAGTTTTGTGTATGTTAAACAGTTTGGAGTTGATTTTAAGTTTAGTGTAGTGTTTACTGATATTTAGTTTGTCTTTTTGTTTAGGGTATTGGAAGACTTAAGTCTCTTAAACATATTACGCTAGAAGACTTAAATGTAAGTCTTCTCGGCGTATTAGGGTGTAAGAGATTTCCCCGTAAGTCTTCTCGCTTGTTTTTTGCCAGAAGACTTACCCGTAAGTCTTCTATGCCGAACCGGTTGTAAATTTTACCAATTTACAGTTAAACTAACCGGATGTTTTACCGGACATATAAATACTATTTTTTTACTTTTTCTTTAATTAATTTACTATTTGCTGGTAAACCACGGAACCCTAGCCGTTTCTCTCTAAAGGCGATACCGAAGACGATTTCCGCCGTTTCTCATTTTCCGTTGTTTTTCACTGCGCTAATCTCTTTCTTTCATCGAATCTCTTTTATCTTTCATGTCGGAATAGTATTTCTGGAGATTAAACTAACCCGCTTCCTTTTTTTTCAGATCCGAAACCGTTTGTGTTTCGTTATTGTTATCGTTGAGCTCTGCTGCCGGTAAGTTCTTACTCTTTAGTGTCGTGTCCACGTTTTGACTTAAGGCGAACCTTTACGAAGTTTCGCCGCCGTTAAACCATAAACGTTATAGTCTGACTTCTTATTTTACTTCGAGTTTTGCAGATCTGCTAACCGCTGCTGTCGTTGCCGACCCTAACTTCACCGCTTTAGCTTCCGACTGTAAGTTCTTCAATATGTTCGTCTAGACTTTGTGGAAGTCTTCGAGTAGGCTTCTCGGAGAAGATTACTGGAAGACTTCGTGAAGACTTTCAGTTAGTATTATCCGGGAAGCCTAGTGGAAGACTTACTGGAAGACTTCTAGAAGTCTTCCAGTAAGTCTTCCACTAGGCTTCCCGGATAATACTAACTGGAAGTCTTCTACGAAATCTTCCAGTAATTGTGTTTGGTTTGTGATTGAGATGTTGGTTTTTAATTGTTTTGCAGACTGAAAAATGGATTCACTAGAACTCCCGAAGAGGATATTTACCTTAGGGGAAAAGCCCTTTCCAATCAAAAGCATAGCATACCATACAGATGACTCGAATTTGTTTTCTGCTGTAAGGGATGCTCTACATGATGATGAATACGAGGAGCTTAAGGAATCAAGATTGGGAGTCTTCCTAAAGTTCAAGGAGATGGATTTTGATTGGGAATCAAGGCTGGTTCATTACATGCTCTTTTTCCAGCTCAACATCATGAAAAAGTATGAGCTTTGGAGTCTGGTTGGTGCAGATCCAGTGAGGTTTTCACTGATAGAGTTTGAACAACTCACTGGTCTCAACTGCGAGTACATCGAGCACCTTAAAAATCTGAGATGTGAGGTTACAAATGAGATGGCCAGTTTCTGGGAGCGGATTGGTGTTTCTGTCGATGCTCGTCCAAGTTCGGAGCAGATAATAAGAGCACTTAAGAGATGCCAAGAGTGGTCTCGGGATGATCGCATGCGTCTGGGATACCTAGCTATCTTCTCTGGATTCATTGAAGGGAGGAAGTACTCAAGCGCAACACGAGCTAGTCTTGCAAGGCTCGTCATGGATTTGGAGAGATTCGAGAATTATCCATGGGGGAGAGTGGCTTTTAAGGTGCTGATGGACTCTTTGAGGGCAAAAGATTTCACGAAGTCGTATACTGTCGATGAGTTCATACAAGTTCTCCAGGTGTGGATCTACCATGCTTTGCCCGAATTGGGTGCTAATTATGGGAATTCCTTACCAAACAAACCGTCTCCACCGTTGCTGGCATTCAAGGGTGGCAAAGGACGCAAATGTTTTAAAGACGCTATCAGCAGACAGGTAATTTCCCAAAATAGTATGACTTATATATAAGTCATCTAAAAAAAATTGACCAGAAGACTTAACTTAGTCTTCACGTAAGTCTTCTGGCTAGAAGACTTTCGAGTTAAGTCTTCTGGAAGACTTAACTAAGTCCTTCACATAAGGAAGACTTAACTCGAAAGTCTTCTAGCCAGAAGACTTACGGGAAGACTAAGTTAAGTCTTCTGGTAAGTCTTCTGGTCAATTTTTTTTTATAAATGACTTACATATAAGTCTTCTATTATTCTAGTCCGTCAAATATCTAACTTGATATCTTTATATAATGCAGACTCGCGTGATCAACTATGTTGAAAGGAACATCGAAGAAATGTTTCCAAAATGGGATAATGATAGAGAGGATGTGTCTATCCAGAACATTATTCAAGTCAGGTTTAATGCTCCGCCTAATTGGAAGTGGACCATGAATTGCTGGGAAGACGAGGGTATCTACCCGTGGACCAATCCAAAGACGCACGTTGTGTACGTGAAGGAAGAGAGTTTGTAAAGAGTCTTGTTGTGAGAGAAGAAGATATTGAGAGACCTTCAAAGCGAGCTCGTATAGAGGCACCTGCAGAGCCTCGTTCGGAGGATATTCCAGATGCTCGTTCGGGAGCTATTCCAGATGCTCGTTCAGAAGCTTCTATTCCTGTGAGTGGGGTTGACAAAGCATACATTGAAAAATGTTTCAAGGACCTCACATATGTCATGAGGGATGGGTTTGGGACGTGCCTTAAGGAGATGAAGCTTCTTGGGAATAGGATGGATGTTGTAGAGAAGAAGTTGGGAATCACCGGAAAAGAGAGCTCCTATGATGATCTTCAACAGACTACCTCAAGTCTGCCTAAAAGGAGGCTAAAACACGGGGTTAGTTCCGAAACCATGCTCCCTTTAGGAAAAATAATAGAAAACTTGACTGAAAACTTCGTTTGTATTGCAGAGTGAAAGTGTGAATGGGGCGAAAGCAAGACAGGATGAAGAACCGAGTTCATCCAAAGCCCTGAGTGTTGAAGCCAAAGAGAAGGAAGTGAAAGAGGGCGAGTTGAAAGAGAAGAAGTTGAAAGAGAAGGCCAATAAGGGCTTAGAGAAGGCCTTAGCGAAGGCGAAAGAGGCTAAAGACAATGAGGCTAAAGCCAAAGAGGCTAAAGCCAAGGAAAAGGAGGCCACGGAAAAGGAGGAAAAGGAGGCCAAACTGGCCGCAGAGGCCTGGCTCGGAGAGGCCAAACTGGAGGAAGAGGCCAAAGCCAAAGAGGCTGCTGATAAAGCCAAAGAACCCGATGAGAGTGCTGAAGCTAGTGTTGTCTTAATGGACAAAGACGAAGACACTGTATCAGATGTAAAGATGCAGGAGGCTAGGAGGCTTGCAAAGAAGGATTCTGCTTTGGCAGCTATCCGGGAAAGGAGTGAACGAGATAGGAAGCTTGCTCCCTCACAACAATCTCCTTTTCAGGGGAATAACACAGCCAAATTGATCATCCCAAACACTAAGGTTGGTCATGGCTATGATCCTTTTGCACTCCCGGACAAGCAGTTGACCAAAGCGCTTATGGAACACGTGAAAAAAGATCCGTAAGTGATACTTTGTTGTTTAAGTCTATACAACAACAGACTTATCTACATTTTGTGTTTGCAGAAATTGGAGAAAATCTTTTGATCGCAAACCGAAGCGCTGTCTAAGTTATTGGTATCAAGTAATCCGAACCCCCTAGCATGGCTCATGGACACGGTAAGTCTTCTGGATTAGTCTTCTGGATAAGTCTTCTGCGTAGTCATCTTAATAGAAGACTTTCCAGAAGACTTACAGGTAAGTCTTCTATTGGGACGACTTCACAGAAGACTTTCCAGAAGACTTACCTGTAAGTCTTCTGCATAGTCGTCCCAATAGACTTACTGATAAGTCTTCTATTAAGACGACTACGCAAAAGACTTACATGTAAGTCTTCTGGAAAGTCTTCTGTGAAGTCGTCCCAATAGAAGACTTACTTGTAAGTCTTCTGGAAAGTCTTCTGTGAAGTCGTCCCAATAGAAGACTTACCTGGAAAGTCTTATAACTTGTTTTGTTTTTTGGTTGCAGCATATGGATGCTTATATCAATGTTCTAAGGCTTCGGCAGCGAAACAACCCAAGTCATTTTAGGAGCGAAAGAATCTGTTTCATAGATCATCTGTTTTCACGGATGTGGAGGGACAAGTACGGGGAATTTAAGAGCTCGGTGCCCGATCACAACGGTTTAGGAAGAAGACTGCCTGGCGGGTCGTGGGATCTTTATGCAGGTATAATACCGACATTTTGCACTACTAATAAGACTTGGGGGTGTAGATATTGATGAGATATATGCGCATGTGAACTTCCAAAACGATCATTGGATTGCTATCTGGATATCGATCCCTAAGAGGCACATAGTTGTCTGGGACAGCATTGTGAAACATATATCAAAAGCACAACTGGATGAGATAATGGAGCCTTTTCTCACAATGGTCCCTTATTTACTTGTTGAGTGCACTTCCACCGACGAAGAGCGTATCAAGTACTCACTAGGGCCTTTCACGTATGAGAGACCGACAGTTGGAGTATCACAGTGCATAGCTGGTGATTGTGGTGTGTACGCCTTGAAGTACATGGAGTGTCATGCTCTTGGGTACACTTCGTTTCCTGCTGCCTTTTGTGAGAAGAACGTGAAGCATATTCGGGAGAAGATGGCGCATGATATATTTCACGAGACCCCTGGCTTCGAAGGCATCGAAGATAAGACGTCCTACTATAACGACTTGGATACGTATGAATGACTTTGTTCCCTTATTTGTTTGTATGTAATTGTTTGTTCCCTTATTTGTTTGTAATGACGTAGGCTTAGATTTTGGTTAATATAAGAAGAAAATATTTAAAAGTCTATATGTACAAATTTCATTCAGTAGCCTTAGTATTTGGTTAATATAAGAAGAAAATATTTAAAACTCTATATGTTTAGAGAAAATGAAAGTTTATTAAAAATTGACTTAGAAGACTTCCTGGAAGTCTTCGCAAGAAGACTAACGGGTATGTCTTCCGGAGAGGTCACTTTTGCAATTGAAAATTTATAATGGAAGACTTCCAGATAAGTCTTCTACAGCAGACCTCTCAGGAAGTCTCTCTTTGATTTTAAAAAAAAATCGAAATGCCGGAGAAGACTTACTTGTAAGTCTTTGAGGAAAAAATGTTTGTTTTGCAATTGGCCGAATTGGGCCAGAAAGTGGACTTTCTCAGAAGACTTAAGTGTAAGTCTTCTGGGTACTATTCAACGAAAGTATTCTCAACTTTCAAAATTAAGTCTTTGAACCGTTGGTGTAAGTCTGCTTAGGTTACTCTTGCAATTAACAATAAAAACTTAAAATAAGTCATTTCAACCAGAAGACTTACAGGGAAGTCTTCCGACAGAAGACTTACGAATAAGTCTTCTGTCGTAAGTCTTTCTTGACCAGAATCCCGGAATAAAATTTCTGACACAATTTGGTCAATTGCAAAAACAAACCTGTTTTTCTAGAAGACTTACTTGTAAGTCTTCACGTTTTTTTTTGTTAACAAAGAAATTTTGGGAGACTTCCAGGAAGTCTTCCCACTTCCATATGACTCGTTTGAAAAAGACACCAAGAAAGTCAATTGCAAAAGCTAACCTGTTCTTTGACCAGAAGACTTTCATATAAGTCTTCTCCAACTAGAAAACTTATATGGAGGTCTTCAGGACGAACAAATCTGGGTAAAAAATCGATTTCATACCTTTACAACTGAGATAACTTGTGTAGCTTCTCCAATACCACAGAAAACGACCAACTTGAGCGACTCACTCGTTAATAACCAAGAACCATTGGCGCCCCACTCGTTAAATGTGTCTATGAACCTTACAAAATTTTGAATCAAAATCTTCTGTATTTTTGGATGAATAAAGAGAGAAAGTGAAAGAGATAAAGTTTTTTAAGCTTTACAAACGAAAAAGGAAAGTCAAAATCTATTTTTAGAAGCATTAAAAGCTTCAAATTGGTTGTTCATGGTGGTTGGTGTATTGAAGCCAATGACAATATTGTAAATACTTGATGAAGATGAGGCTGATATGGTAATACACACATTTTCGAGAAAAAAATATATTATATTAATGGCATTTTCGTAAATTATCTGAAATTCTAGGGTGAAAAGGAAAAATCAAAATTTCAAAAAAATCATGGGTTGGTTTTGCAATTGACTTCAAGTTTTGAGTCACTTTTGCGAAAAGCCCTTTTTAATATATATATATGCCCTTTTTAATATATATATATATATATATATATTGTCGTTTTTAGTTAAATTTTATGTGGTGTTTATTTTCCAAATTATCTTAATATATAGATATATCAAGCTAATTCCATTTTAATTATTTTTCTTTTCTACATTGTCATTTTAAAAAAAAAACATTTTTTGGGATTATTGACATTTAAAACGTTAAAAAGATGATTTAATAAATTTTGATTGATGCTTTTTTTGAGATGATACCCAAACATTATAAATATTAAATAACTTCAAATTGAAAATCATATATACTCTAAATTTATATAGCAAAAGTTTGAATAATTTTAGATATGTACTTTCGTTTTTATAAGTTAAATTTTAATTTGTGTTGGGTTTCAATATATTAATGTAGATATCAATTTAATTCCACTTTTAACTATTTATCTTTTCTTATTATAATTTTGCACTGATTTCCATATTGTGTTGAAAGATAATACTTTTGTAAATATTGACATTTTTCCTAGGTCCTCTAACTTTATGTAGCAAAAGTTTGAATTATTTTAGATATATAATTATTTTTTTGTTGATTAAATTTTACTTTTTGTTGATTTTCAAAAATATTAACATAGATATCAATTTAATTCCATTTTAACTATTTCTTTTTTTTATTATTATATTTTTGCACTGATTTCCATATTCTTATGAAAACAATATTGTTGGAAATATTAACATTAAAAAAAACTGATTTGTATAATATGATTGGTGGTTTTAAATCCTATGTGGAGACATTTTGGTTTATAGTCTCAAATTTTATATAGTATAGATTTATTTCCGAGGACGATAAAAAAAATATTTTGAATAAAACAAAAATATCTATTCAAAATTTTTTTAGTTAAAAGAATGCAACCATTGGGATTCGGATTTGTATAGACACCAAAAAGTAAAAGTATTTTGAAAATATTTAAAATATTGGTTCAAGTGAAAAATAAAAGAAGGGAAGGGAAAAAAATAAAAGTAAACAGTTTTTAACATCCATAACTTTGTAGTATAATTTCGAGAAAGTATGCCTTAAATAAACATGACCCAAAAATATAAAGGAACCTACATTGCATAAAACCGAGCCTATTTAAATAAGAATAAGAAGAACAAAACTTTGTGTATTTCATTCTAGATAAGAAATAAAAGAGTTTCTATCTAAACATGAAATAAATCAGTGAAAACATTATTGCGGAACGTATTTGCGATAAAAGACGAGTTGTAGAAAATTAACTTTTGTAAAATAAAATTTGAAAAGTTTACGCGGAAAAACCTCATAAGAAAAATCGATAAGACAATCTTCCACAAAACAAATTTCAAGTAATTTTTTCGGGAAAAACTCGAAAAATAGTTCCAAAATTTACAAAGCAATCAACGGAGAGTATGGGAACCAAAGAAAGACATCAAAACATTTCCTATATCTCTACCAAATCACCACACAAACTCCCTCTCTCTACCAAGTCGCCACACACAACTCCAATCTCACCTCACAGCTCCCCTAAGTCGCCACACAGCTCCCAAGTCGCCTCACAGCTCCCAAGTCGCATCACAGCTCCCAAGTCGCCTCACAGCTCCCCCAAATCGCCACACAGCCTCTCCTCTTGGTCAAAGTCGCCACACAGCCTCTCCTCTTGATCAAAGTCGCCACACAACCTTCCTCTTGGTCAAATTCGCCACATAGCCTCTCCCATTGGTCAAAGTTGCCACACACCTTTTCCCTTTGGTCAATGTCGCGACACAGCCTCTCCCTTTGGTCAAAGTCGCCACACACCTTTTCCCTTTGGTCAAAGTCGCCACATAGCCCTCTCTTTGGCTCCATGTCGTCATTGAGACCCCCTCTCTCTCTTCCATGTCGCCAGACAGGCTTCCTCATCGTGAAATAAGGCTTTCATATTTTTCTCCTTTGAATCTCAATCAAAATGTGTTTCGTTTCGTTGCAAACGGATTTTTCGTTGAGATTTTATGAAGAAAACAAGTAAGACGTCGTTTACTCGTAAAAGTTCAAGTCAAGCGTTAGGACGATACTGGTTAGCTTAAACACCTCTGTATCTTCGAGTAAATGGACTGGCTTGCATCAGTTTATATGACCAAAGACATTAAAAATGTATGTAAGACAACTCAACGGTTTTTCAGAGAAAATTGTAAAAACGCGTAAGTTGTCAAACAGTCTGAAATGAACTAAAACATGATAAAACCCCACTTACGGTTTAAACCAAGAACAGGCCCATAAGTAATGGCGATTTACTAGATTTGAACAAATAAAAATGGAAAAAGAGGATAAATGTCAAGTTTCCGAGCTAAACATGGATTTTCGGGAAGATAAGGATAGATATCCAAAAAGGATAAACTTGACTCAACGCGAAAAAGGAAACACGACCGACCTTAGAGGCATATATAAAGAACACCAAGTCAAGAAGCAAGGTGGACAGAGAAAATTTTAGGAAACATAAGCACTTAGAAGATTTTTAGCAATTTCATTTTTGTTATCATGCTGCGACTCAAACTAGGTTTAGGACTTAGGTAGTTAGAGCTAGAGAACTCGCTGACATCTTATAACTTGCTGTAAACTCGCAACGCTCTTGCGCAGAAATGAAATAATAAGATCTTTCTCGTTACTCGCAAATTTGTAGTCCGTTATCTCGTGTTCTGTTACTCATTATTTGATCAACTGTCGTTGGCTTAGCAGATTTATGAGATCTCAGGGAAAGTAAGAGATTCTTTGCTTTTCTTGTTTATGAAAATCGACAGCACGAATTTTGGTTCCCACAAATGTTGATTCTCTTCGTCTTTGATTTCTTATACCCATAAGTTGTGTCTGTCCAATATTATCTAGCCACTTCCATCCATATCCAGTGAAGACCAATGTAAAGTCCATGAACCATCTACCAAACATATATTCTCTAAGTGATGGCTTGAGATGCTGATATTGGTGTTTGGACCAAATCAAAAGTTGGTTTATTTGCCGCGAACCATGGTTGACATCCTCTTTCTACATATCTTATCAGCTCCAGCGGGTGTCTACCCATCCCTCTGAATAATTTATCATTCCTTATTTTTCAGATATACAAAATTATCTATGGATAAGGGTGTCTGTCCATCTTCGGATCCTCAATACTATTCTTCTGCCAAAAAGATAATCCATGTTAGTGTATATGCTTCAGAGTGGGAAGATATTTGGATGAGACGGTGTAGCTTCTAGAGTCCATGCTTGAAGCATTGAAGGACATTCGAAGATAACATGAGTTACATATTCGTCAGGTTCCCACATCTCAAAAAATGTTATCATCGCATATGGCGACGAATCAAATTTCTTGTGACAACTACATGTCCTGAGATTAATTGCCATATAAAAACGACAATTTTTTGAAGTGCATTTAATTTTTAAGAAAAGGCTTGAAATTTTGTGATGTTTGTTTTTGTGAAACAACATCATCTCTAGATTTAAGTAAATTTCTGGCCACCCAGTATCCTGACTTAACAATATACATATCACTCTTGGTAAAACTCCAACAATAGGTATCTCGACGTAAAGATTGAATTATGTCGAAGTTTCTAATCAAAGATATATTGTGACAAAGTTCTAAAGCATTGCAACATCACATTCCTTTGATTCTTCATTAAAACTATTAATTGTATTAGTGAAAACTAGTCAAATTATATAAATGAGTCAATCGTAGATTCCCTATACAATTTAATTATATTAATGACATAACATAATAAACCATACGGTATTAATATTTCATGTCATCAGCGGCTAGGGTTTCTTGTGGGAAAATTGATTTGGCGATGACGATTACAGATTGTAATCTCTCTTACAGATTGATTTGTCCATAAGGAGCATTCATTGACGTTACAGATCGAGCCCGCTCGTGTATGTATTGTTGTTTGCTTGAACCGAGTTTGGTCGGAAATGAGTGAGAGAGAGACGAAACTCGTCGGTGGATTAGTTCAAAGACGATTTATTAGATCAAAACGTTTGTCGGTTACAAATAAGGAAATAGACGGAGGAAATAAGGAGGTGCTCGTGAAACTAGCCGGGAAAGCACAAGTCGGCGAGAATACAAGAGAGTAAGACCCTAATTCTATCCGCCAGGTGTGTGTGAGTGTGTCTGGATCCCTCCTTTGTATAGACAGTTTCCTCTTGATCATATCTAGATTTCCTTTGCCCTAACGGGCTTCATCTTGTCGTGCCAAGCAACAGGGCCAAACAATCAAGCTCTTGGGCTGAGCTGGTGAACTTACCTTAGGCAGCCGAGAAAAAGCGATCTTGAGACTATCTGCCTCTTTCTCTCAGGACCAGTGAGCCGAGCTGAAGCTTAGGGGCGGTTCGGGCCAGATCATCTATTTCGTGGGCCTTGTGGAGGGCTGAAGCCCATGTCTTACAAAAATTTATGACAATGTTTTGAAGTGCATTTAATTTTTAAGCAAAGGCTTGAAATTTTGTGATGTTGGTTTTTGTGAAACAACATCATCTCTAGACTTAAGTAAATTTCTGGCCACCCAGTATCTTGACTTAACAATATACATATCACTCTTGGTAAAACTCCAACAATAGGTATCTCGACGTAAAGATTGAATTATGTCGAAGTTTCTAATCAAAGATATATTGTGAAAAAGTTCTAAAGCATTGCAACATCACATTCCTTTGATTCTTCATTAAAATTATTAATTGTATTAGTGAAAACTAGTCAAATTATATAAAGGAGTCAATCGTAGATTCCCTATACAATTTAATTATATTAATGACATAACATAATAAACCATATGGTATTAATATTTCATGTCATCAGCGGCTAGGGTTTCTAGTGGGAAAATTGATTTGGCGATGACGATTACAGATTGAAATCTCTCTTACAGATTGATTTGTCCATAAGGTGCATTCAGTAATTTGCGAATCATTTACTCGTTTAGTGACCCGAGTAAAAGTGATGATAGGTTCCCTTGGGGGAAGGTTTTTCCTTAAACGTGATATCATCGAAGGTTCATGGTATTCCATGACCTTGGTATGGCTTCGCCGGCTGATGTTTCTAGTCGGTAGACTCTCGGTTTGATGATCTGGATAATCTTGTAAGGACCTTCCCATCAGGTACCGAGTTTACCCTCTTTCCATTCTTTTGTGTTTTCAAACACCTTGGGTAAGACGAGGTCACCCAGATCGAGGGGACGTGACTTGACTTCTTTGTTGTAGTAACTCTCAATTTGGTGTTGGTATTCTGTATCCACAACAAAGCCTGATCGCGCCGTTCCTCGAGGTTATCCAAAGAATTGAGCATCATTTCTCTATTGAGCTCAACGTTCAGCGGCATTTTGGCGCGGCGTAAACTCGTTACTCTTATCTCGGAAGGAGTCATCGCCTCGACTCCATAGGCCAAAGAAAATATGGTAACTTTACAATTTTGATGGTAACTTTCCAAAGAGAATATGGTAACTTTACAATATGATAAAGGGAACAGCTCAGAAAATATTGAGTGTAACTTTCAAATTTCGATTGAACTTTCTGATTTTTCTTATCATATATAATATCAGTTAACTTTTTATTTGTGATTGTAGATTTTGTGAAGATTTTACTATACCATCTAAAAAATGAAGTAAACAATGATCGAAAGAATCAAAATATGAAGTGATTTAGTATTAGTTTATTTTTGTTATCGACAGTCTATTACAATTTGATATTTTACCTAGTTTATTTTGAATTTAAAGTTTAAATTTATTATCCACATTAGACATTTAAATAATTCAGGATTTTAAGTCTTGATATTTTTTTATTATACGTCATAACTCTTAACTTGTTACAAAATATAAATTATGTTTGGATATTTTGTATGTGAATTTAAAAAATAAAGTAAACCCAACTTAAATATTTTTCTAAATGTTTTTAAAATATAGAATATCTTTTATATTTCAATTTCTAATATATTATATATATAAATAATTAATTTCTTAACATGTGGTTCGTCCGCGGTTGACCCAATAATCCGGTTACCGGAAAAGTCATCCGGTTTGGTTCGGGTTTCAAAATACTGATTTTTCTTTTGTGATATTACCAAATACATTTATAATAGTGCACAACACACGTGAGTATGAATATTTCCATTTTACAATCTGAGAGTGTAGGAGAATCCTAAACATTTTTCACTTGAATAACTAAAATTATCAAAATCTTATTTTAATTTCAAAACTCACAAATGTAAATTTAATATAATTATTACAAAACCTATAAATTAAAATACATAACATAAATACAATGTGCTTACCTTATATGAAAAATTAACTAGTTTATTTAATTTTTGTACCATTAAAAAGTATATGAGAAGTTTAATCAGATTTTTTAAAAATATTATCAATTTTTTCCTGTTTTTTTTACCGGATCAATCGGTATTGCTTCACGGGTTAATGGTGGTTTTAGGTTTTATTGAAATTTTTAATTAACGAGTTTTTCGTTCAATGGGAACAAAATTATATTTGGTTACCAAGTTTACCGGTTCGACTGTGAGTCTAGATCGGTTATGAAAATACTGCTTATAACTTAATTAATCTATAAAACACATATGTACTCAACTAAAAGAAGTTAAATAATTTTAAAAATTATAATGCTTTCTTCAAACGATTTAAATGTAGATGCATTATAGTCATCAAAATTTAGTTTTAAGTTTGGGGTTTTTGGGTTTTGGTGTTGTGGTTGTAGAAATTTAGGATATTACAAAGTTTGGTTCGGTTTGAGTTGTGATATTTTGGTTTCTATTTTGGTTTGATTATCCAAGTTAGGACCTAGCCAATATCCAAAATAAATTTAGGTCTAGTTTGGTTCTAGTCCGGTTATGGTTTTTGGTAATTTAAGATTTATAAGAAAAATAAGAGATAATTCGGGTTGTCAGTTTAAATATCAAGTAATTCAAGTTGTTTGGACGAAACTATCAAATAGTTCGGATAACTTTTAATATTTCAAATAAAAATTGGGTTATTCGCTTTTCGGATTATTTGGTTTATAAATAACATTTTTAGATATTTGGCTATTTAGTAATTAAATATAATTAATATTTGTAGGAATATAATTTGTATTTTAAAAATTCGGGTACTTCGGTTCTCAGTTTGGTATGATTTTCTGGTTCTAGAGATATTAGATCCGTTCCGTTATATATGAAATTTCGTTCAGTTTTGGTTTTGTCTTTTTGGTGTGCTATCACTCGGTTCTTTAGTTCCAGATCAATATGGCAAAATATATAATCTGTCTTATATAGAAATTAATGTAAAAAAGTTTATTTAACTTTAAAAATAAATCCACAGTTTTAAAGCGCATGTCAAAATCTAGTTTTCATTTAAATAATCAATAAATGCACAACTTATTCTAGACAATATATGCAGTACTACAAGTTATTGGACGTAAATGTATTCATCAGCGATCTCCTTAACCCTACAGACACTAAAAATCATGGCTAAAATATGTATTTAAAAAGACATAATTATTAAATTTATTTAATTATCTAAATAATCATTTAATTAAAAATAAACAATGTGACTGTGCCGATCAAAACTCTAGTTCTCTTTTTTTTGGCAGCAAACAGTTATTCTATTACTCAAACTTGAGGTAACATGATTAACCAGGTCGGAATAGAACAACCAAAGTAACAAAGGTCCCTATAGAAAGATCGAGCAGTCCTAGCTAAAGAATTAGCGATCCCGTTTTGCACCATTGGAACATAGGAAATCTTGAATTCCGATAAGCATATTTGTGGAGTCTGAATCACCTCTAATTTTGCTGTGAAGTTTGGCCAATCTTGTGGGTCCGTTAGCATTGCAATCAGATCCTAACAATTTGTTCTAAAGCTTTGACAAGTCGACTATTGTAGCATTATTTCCATTGCCCATCTCAGTGCTTCTACTTCAGTGTGCAAAGCTGACTCTCTCCCACTTAAATTTCTTGTTTCCATGAGTTAATCTTTCCCATGCTATCCTTCCATACCTATCCGCATCCACTGAACTGACATATGGAGGTCCATGAACCATCCACCATACAAATATTTTCTAAGCTTAAGACTTGTGTCTAGCTCCACACGACTGTGTCTGTGTATTTCATGGTATTGTCTCTTAGCATTGAATCAAGTATGGCATTCACTTTTAACATATCTTACAAGCTCATAGGATCCCTGTCTATTCCTCAGAAAATTTTCCAGATATACCAAATTATATAGGGCTATGGATCTTTGCCTAATTCTGTCTCCAGAATGTTATTCTTCCTCCAGAATAGATAATCCATATTAGCATAGATACTCAGAAAGGGGGATATGGCAGGTTTAGACAGAGTGGTTGATAAATACCATGTCTGTAGAGCCGGTAGACACTCAAAAATCGCATGAGATATTGTCTCTTCTGGTTCTCTACGTTTTAGACGATAAATAGCGCATCACATGTTTCTGTGGGCCAAATTCCTTGTTACCGCTACATGTCCAGTAATTAATTGCCAAATAAGATGGCATATCTTCTGTGGAGCATTTATTTTTCAAGCAAAGGATTGAAGTTTAGTTATACTTGGTTCCACGACCTACTTTTCTTCATTCTTCTCCAATATATTCTGATCCTCCTAGTATCCATATTTAACTGTATATTGGCCGCTTTTTGTGAACCTCCAGCTGAAAGTATCACGGCGGTAGCTAGGTCTTATCGCCAAACTCCGAATCATTGGGATATCATCATGATCTACATACTGTTCAAGAAGCCGGACATCCCACTCCTTTGTTTCTGCATCAATAAGATCACTAACCTTCATTATAGGATGTAAAATTGGTGCAGCTGGACGAGCCAGTCTGGCCGGTGCTGACGGAATCCATGGATTCTCCCATACATTGACTTTCTATCCCGAGTGTATTTTGTTTTTAATTCTCAGGAGCAATAGCTTCCTAGAAGCTGTGATGTTGTTTGATATGTTGCAATTTTTAGCATATTCTAACCCATGTTTTCAACCGTTTTCGAGTCTTGTTGTTGTTTATCGAGTCTTTTCAGGTCAGGATGCCTTAGGATGGAGTTTTGAGCACAAGGAGCAAGGAAAAGAAGAATGTGTGATTTGGGGGCCGATCGATCGATCCAGAGAGTGGATCGATCGATCCCAAAATGCAAATTCAACTCTTTGATGCGGGACAGATTTCGATCAACCGAGCAAGAAGCCAGTCGATCCGCATAACGTGGATCGATCAATCCCCTCCTGGATCGATCGATCTCCTGGTCGATCCGTTTTTGCACGGATTTACGGAACATATTTCGATCGACCGAGATAAGAAGTGAGTCGATCTTCATCATACAGATCGACCGATCCACTCCTGGATCGGTCGATCCAAGCCGGTCTGCACGCAAGAAAACCAGATTTTTCGGTTTTATTCGAGTTTGAACCGGTTTTGTTTAGGGATTTCGTGAAAAACGTGATGAACCCTATTTGTTGCAGTTTCTGAGTGTTTTTCATTTTACATTGGATTGCTTTTGACTTTTGGAGATTGTAAGCTCTAGGGAGAAGAAATCTATACTCTTGATAGAGAAGCCTTTTCTGAACCCTATTTGATTCTACATTTCTATTCAATGAATCATTATGTTATTTTCTGTGTTCTTCATTTCATGTCTGAGTAATCCTACAGTTAGGCTAGGGTGAATCAAAGGGATCCATGAATCATTGAGACTCATATGTTAGATAGGGGTTAATCCCATTGGTTCTTCATCTAGATGTATCTTATTGCTTGAACTGGACTGCGCACCTAGTTCATGATCTCTAGGTTGTTTAAACTCACCGAAAATGATTGTTTAAACTCCTGAAACGAATCTAGATGAATAAGTGTTCATAACCGGCGGTCGTCGTTGTTAGGAAACTTGTGAACAAATCAAACTTGTTAAATTGCATGATTAGAATTCTAGATAAAACGGAAGTTGATCTTTAGATTTCTAATTCATAGGGTTTAGTTTACCGAAAGTTAACTAAACTATGCTTGTTGTTTGAGTTCAAGAACGGTTTAAATTTGAATCCCCTGTCTAGAATTCATATCTTGATTTATGTTTTCCTGAGAATACCCATGACCTAGCGTTTTCATTCATCTGTGAAACTTTATTTACATTCTGTTATTTACATTTCTGAAATTGAAACAATCAAAGCAAACTCTTGTAGTTCTAGCTTGACTTTTCTCTCGAAAATTTATAGTGTAACCTTGGTCTCTAAATAATTTGATCCCTATATACTACCGCGCACTACCGTGCACTTGCGGTTAATTTTAGTGGTTAAAACCTGAGTACATCAACGCTCTCTTCTCCCGATCTACCGCCGCCACCTACGTCCTTGAACAAGGAAGAGACTATAACGTCAAGAATCTACGAAGCCACAACTATCGGTGAATCGATGGTATGGGGAAAGATAAGAAGGTGTGGGAGAAGCTGATAAACGTGAGGGTCATGTACCTCGGGTAAGCTGAACAGGTGCCTACCAAAGGCGATAAGGAACTTGAACTCGAATTCGTTAGAAACTTGTGGAAGAGATGCCTCGGAGCGAGCGTCAAGTCTCTGTAGCATTGGAAGCTTTCCCTCTTGATTTTCTGGAACAACTCAATCAGTACATGGCTAAGAGGTTGAGATTTGAAGCTCATCTTTAGTGTTTTAATGTGCTGAAAGGAATCAACTTTGTGATGGCAGGATTGACGGTCTCGTTGAAGTCTTATGTGACAGATTGGCCTGCTCAACGTTGGCAAGAATATGATAGTGATGTTAGACTCATTTCTTGTGGCACTCCTCTCAAGGTAGATTCTTTACCAAAGTCTTATGTTTATCTTGATGAAAACTGATAGTATTCTACTTAATCTGATGTAGGTTTTAAGAACAGTTCAAGCAAAGGGTATCCGCGGTCTTTCAAAGTCTGAGCGTAAACTATACACTTCCCCTGCTGGCTGTGGTTTCATCTCAGTCTTCTCTTCGTTTTCACATAGATCTATATTCGATATGAGCTTCCCAACAAGGATCGTTCCTTTTGGACCAAGCTCTTATCTGTCGGCACAAGCAAGAGTTGTGGAAGACCATACAATGTCACAAGTTATTTTGCAAGTTTTAGCAGATGGAGGTGGGACTGGTCTACTGTTAGTGGTGACAGGTGCAAGTCATGTTGAGTATGGCTCAAGAGGAACAGGGTTGCCAACAAGAATCAAGAGGAACAGTGTTGCTTGACCCTGAAAGACAGTACTTGCAAAGAGAAGGCGAAACTCCAGTTGCTGATTTCTTGTGGTATTCTGCTGCTAGACCATGTAGTAGAAACTCCAGTTGCTGATTTCTTGTTGATGATTTTTTGTGGTATTCTGTTGCTGATTTCTTGTGGTATTCTGCTGCTAGACCATGTATTTGTGCCTCTTAGAAATAATAATGATATCAATATAGTATTTTTTTCTTGAAAAATCATATCTCAGCTGGCCGTAAGTATGATTTTAAAGAAAACATGAGAGTTAATTCACAAGTGAACAAGATGATGTTTTGATCAACTCAATAGGTATATAACTTAACTCCAAATTAGTTAAGCTATCTTCTTTCATATCAAAATCCTCCAAAACTATCATTTTTAAATCTTTTAAGGTATAATTTGATTTCAATAACAGTAGCCTTTCCCTTTAATTTCAGTCAAAAAGACCCATCATGTAGTTACACCTAATTCCCAAACACCACATATTGTATAGATATGCATCATAGAACAAGACTTTGAGAAAATCAAAAGAGAAAGTATGGAGAAATCATAGATTGATGAAGAAGAAAAGGAAATATCGTTTTTTTCCCTATTTTAACAAGAAAGTTCGACCAAAACACGTTTTAAGAAGTTAGAATATTTTTAGAATATTTGTTTAACGGAAATTTTCTTAATTTTTGCAAAAAAAAGGTTTTCTTATCCGTAGAAGGCACCTTCTACACTTTGTAGAACGATGCCAAAAACTTAGAATGCAATATCTACTCATGTAGACATACGAGTAATGTTTAGATTTCGTATTCGGATATTTTAGAATATTTAATAAAAGTAGAATATGCATCCTGTAGAAAAGTAGACATCTTTACAATACGTAGATTGTTCGTTCTAAAAAAGTAGATGAATTTGTATAATTTAGAATTCGTTTTCTACTAACTCATTTTCCGTAGAAGACGTAATCTACTATTAGTAGAACGTAATTTAAAATTTTTATTTAACAAGTTTTTCAACCAATTTTTTTTTATCATTTTGTGTATATGGGTGTTTTATTAACTGTTTATATTTTTATAATTTTTTGATTAATAAAACTATTTATTTTATTATTTTTCAGAAATAGAAAGGGTAAAAAGGAGACAAAATGGACAAAAATAAAATTATACCAAAGGGACAACTATCTCAATTTTTGGTTCCGTTTTGGCAATTTTTCCTTGATTTTATGGGTTCATTTCCATCCTCCTACAACAATCAGTTCATTCTCGTCGCAGTAGACTATGTCTCTAAGTGGGTAGAGGCAATAGCAAGTCCTACAAATGATGCTAAGGTGGTTTTAAAGATGTTCAAGTCTATCATTTTTCCAAGATTTGGAGTGCCAAGGGTGGTGATTAGTGATGGAGGAACACACTTTATCAACAAGGTGTTTGAGAATCTTCTCAAGAAAAATGGTGTAAGGCACAAGGTGACAACTGCATACCATCCTCAGACAAGTGGACAAGTTGAGATTTCTAACAGAGAGATCAAGAACATCCTACAGAAAACAGTTGGAACAACTCGAAAGGATTGGTCAACCAAGCTAGATGATGCTTTGTGGGCATACAGAACCGCCTATAAGACTCCTATTGGCACAACCCCATTTCATCTGGTTTATGGAAAACCATGTCATCTTCCAGTGGAGTTAGAGTACAAGGCAGCTTGGGCAGTCAAGCAAATGAACTATGACATGAAATCTGCAGCTGAGAGAAGGATGATTCAACTCAATGAGTTAGATGAGTTTAGAAATTTGGCTTTCGAAAACTCAAAGATCTACAAGGAGCGCACTAAGGCTTATCATGACAGGAAGATCATTCCAAGGACTTTTACTGCCAATGATCAGGTTCTACTTTTAAACTCTCGTTTGAAGTTGTTCCCTGGAAAGCTTAGGTCTCGATGGTCTAGTCCATTCACGATCAAAGAAGTGAAGCCTTATGGTGCAATTGTGTTGTGGAATCATGATGGTGGTGAATTTGTGGTTAATGGTCAACGCCTAAAACCATATCTGGCCTACTCAGAGATTCCTAAGGGAGAAACTGTCTCTCTTGATGAACCACCTCTAGCGTAGAGGGTGCCAAAATCGAGCTAATGACGTTGAACAAGCGCTTGGTGGGAGGCAACCCACTGGTATGTGTACATATTTTCTTCATATTTTCTCTTTCAGTTTGAATTTTGGTGTTGTTTTTAGTTTTGCAGGTATATATATAAAAAAAAAGAATTTGGGCAAGTCCAGAATCCGGATCGATCGATCGGTCCTGGACCGGTCGATCTGCTGATCGATCCAAACACGTCAACTTTTGTGGAACAGTTTTCGATCGACCGGACCAACACCAAAATCGATCCACTGATCGATCTGAACGAGATCGATCAATCCCACTTATGACCGGTCGATCCGCCTTGGTCGATCCAAGAGGCGTCGAAACACACGAAGTTGTGGAACTATTTTTCGATCGACCGGGTCACGAGCCAATCGATCTGCGGATCGATCCACAACGGATCGATCGATCCTCTTTTGCGATCGATCGATCCCGTCCCCAGGTAAGTGTACCAAATCAATTTCTTTCGGTTTTCTCCGGTTTACTCCCACTTGATTTGAACCGAACAAACATGATTCTATGCATGTTAAGTCGATTTTGGGATCAAAAACCTTCATTTCTCCTCCCCCAAATCGAATTCATAGAGAGAAAAAGGTTCTCAAACCCCCAATTCCTAACTTCCTCAATTTCACTCCGTTTTTGACGATTCTTGGGTCTAATCCATACGATTTTGCGATCTGGTTCTGAATCTGTCACTATCTCCTTCGATTTGCAAAGGTATGGAACTCGAAACCCATTTTTAAGTTCAAAAATATAAGGTGCAAAGGTGAAATTTTTGAGTTTTTTAGGATTGTTTGGCTTGAATCGTGTGCTAGGATGTTGATTTGGAATGATTTCGGACATAACCCATGCCTTAATTCATAGTTTTAGTTTTGATTTAGGAATTTAAGTTTTATTCTTGATAAAAAAAATTGAAAAAATAAAATAAAAAGGAGTCTAATCTCGAAAAAATAAATAAATGGGAGTTGGAGATGAGTTTAATTGTGTTTAATTGTCATATTTTTGAAAACTCATTTTTGAAATTGTGTTTAATTGCAGAAGATGGATATGTCAACCTCGAGGAAGAATACAAAACAAAAGGCAGTAGCACGACCGGACACTCAGGATGTGGACACAGCTGGTGCATCCAACTCAGTCCAACCGGATAGTGAGGAAATTCAGACAGCAGCTACTTGGTCACAACCGGTGTTGACACCATTTGCTAAGATTCTGAAACACAAAGGAGAGGATATCACTAGCAAGACCATTCTGAAGAATTTTCCTCCCTACGCTTACCGCGATTACAGTGCTGGATGGAGTAGTTACCATAACCTTCTCTACAATGGTTTGCTGAGGATGACACTAAACCCAACCAAGTTCATTTGTGACTACACTACAAAGGAGTTGGGAATAGTGTGGGATGTCAAGAAGATGTGGAAGAACATGGGGCTTGGAACTCTTGGTTATGATCATGAACCCATTTATCCGGAGCTGGTTATACAGTTTCTTTCCTCCATCGAGCTGCACTATAAGTCAGAGACGAATAGGGTGGCTAGTGAAGGCAGGCTTACCTTCCTCATCCATGGAGTACTTTATGAGATGACCATTCATCAGCTGTGTACACTGTTTGGGTTCGAAACCAAACATGAGGCGTGCTTTCTACCGGATTTCGCTCAGGCTTGTCTCTTATAGAGTGAGATCGCCAAGAAAAACTACGTTTCCAGAGAGGCCAAGCTTGCTATGGTTAGGAATCCAGTTCTACGAGTGGTCGCCAAGTATTTGGGTCATCTTCTGCTAGGAAAAGAGGAAGCAGGATCACTTACAGGAGATGAGGCACAACTCATTCACTACGGGCTGCCTTTAGCTCTCAGGCCGGTTTATGACTTTGGAGAGCAACCTCCCGCAGAGCTTTCAGTTAACATGGGAGCACTGTTCGCTGAGATGCTATTTGCTAGGAAGTTCAGAGGCATGCGTGATCACTTCAAAAAACCTTTGGAGGAATCCATAGGTGGTCTCCTCACTTGGATCTTCAAGTATCATGACATCGATCTCTCGAGGACTCCTTGTTTGGATGCTATTAGCAGGTTCGATGCCCAGTTCCTCACTAACACCAGGACTCTCTCCCATGGTAAGGTCTACCGGTTTACCCTTCCTGACGGTGAGTTCCTTCTCTGCAAGCTCCCACAACCTTCCATTACATCTCTGACGTCTGTGGAAAACATGCGCTTCAGGCCTCCAGCTGAATTTCTCTACACACCTCCTACACCAGGTCCCAAACGTCGCCAAGGCTCTTCTTCTTCAGGTCCAGCTCAGAGAGATACGAGCATGACCCTACTCCTGATTTCACAGCTGATCACACTGCCCATCCCTCTATGGAGTACTTTCTGCCAGCTTACACGGGACAGTATGACCCTGCAGCGCCACCCTTGGATGGTACACCGCAGCAGCAGTTCGCTTGGACTGCAGATACACTGGGGAAGCTCTCGACGATGATGCAGACCATTTGGGGAGCACTTGCAAAGGTCCGATGTCCACCTCCTCCATCTTGTTGCCGCACTCCGCAGACTTCCGAGCCTTCCGAGCCTGCTGATGACATTGGAGGCATACCTGATGTTGCTGGACACAGAGATACCGACACCTTGGACGACGTTGATGCAGCCGATTCGGACCCTGATGCACGCCTTCCTAGGCGCAGGCGCGGACTAGGACAAAGCAGGAGCTGCAGTCCCGACGACCATGCGTGATCAATATCATCTCTCTCTATCCATTGTATTATATCATTTTCTTTATCTTTATGTACTTTTGCATTTGTCGTATTCTCCTTTGGATTTATTTTTCACGCCAAGACGGTGTGAAATAAGTCTGGGAGAGAGTACATTCTAGGACTAACGTTATCTTGTGTTTCTTTTGTGTTTCTATTGAGTCAGTTTGTTTCAAATCAGTATGTTTTATTGACTGAGTTTGTTTCAAATCAGTCTGTTTTATTGTGCCAGTTTGTTTCAAATCAGTCTGTTTTATCGAGTCATAAAAAAAAAAGTCGGGAATTATGAACTTTTCTTGAAACTGCTGCCTATCTAATGTTTCAGTGACCATTCTTTCAGCTAATGACTGCAGACTGTACAACGTGGAAAACACCAAATTGGATTGATCTGCCATTACCATCCATACTTGTTTGAGTGTTTGAAGGATCCAAAGCTGACCCCCAACCTAATAAACTTGATTTCTCTTGTCTTAGGACTTGGCATACATTGGATCGGACTCCTCATTCAAGTCTGAAAAGACTAGTTTTTGTGAGTATAGTTTCCCTTTCTCTTCCCTTCCTAAAAAAAATGAAAAAGAGAAACAAAAAGAGAAGGATAAAGGTCAAAAAGAAGTGAACCAGGTGCTTAGTGGCAACCACCATTAGTGCTTGTGTCTCATGGAAGCCTGTCCAATAAACTCAGTCAATAAAAAAAATAAAATGATACCTTACAAAGTAGAGAGAAATTGACTGAGTGAAGCGAGAAAAGAGAAAGGAAAGAAATTGTATGTGTGATCAAGAGCTTGAATGAGTAAGAATCCATGTGTCTTATGATCAATATTCCCTCGATGAGACTGCACGTTCAGCTCTAAATGGGGTTGGTGATGGTGAATTTGGGCAACTCTCATGAGTTGTGGGCTGAAAACGGTTGGGTTGCTAAGCTGAGGTCGAGTACATGGAGTACCTTCTTAGGTTGGTGCGATTAGATGTGGCTTGCAACTGACAACGGTAACGCAGTGTTCTAAAGAATATGTGAGTTCTCGCGTTTTCAAACCTTTTTCTCGGATCATGGTAATTTGCTTGAGGACAAGCAAAAGACTAAGTCTGGGGGAGTTGATATGTTTCGTTTTTAGCGTATTCTAACCCATGTTTTCAACCGTTTTCCGAGTCTGGTTGTTGTTTATCGAGTCTTTTCAGGTCAGGATGCCTTAGGATGGAGTTTTGAGCACAAGGAGCAAGGAAAAGAAGAATGTGTGATTTGGGGCCCGATCGATCGATCCAGGGAGTGGATCAATCGATCCCAAAATGCAAATTTGGCTCTTTGATGCGGGACAGATTTCGATCGACCGAGCAAGAAGCCAGTCGATCCGCATAAAGTGGATCGATTGATCCCCATAATGTGGATCGATCGACCCCCTCCTGGATCGATCGATATCCTGGCCGATCCGTTTTTGCACGGATTTGTGGAACATATTTTGATCGACCGAGATAAGAAGTGAGTCGATCTTCATCATACAGATCGACCGATCCACTCCTGGATCGGTCGATCCCGTGGTCGATCCAAGCCGGTCTGCGCGCAAGAAAACCAGATTTTTCTGTTTTATTCAAGTTTGAACTGGTTTTGTTTAGGAATTTCGTGAAAAACTTGTTGAACCCTATTTGTTGCAGTTTCTGAGTGTTTTTCTCAGTACGTTTTCATTTTACATTGGATTGCTTTTGACTTTTGGATATTGTAAGCTCTAGGGAGAAGAAATCTATACTCTTGATAGAGAAGCCTTTTCTGAACCCTATTTGATTCTACATTTCTATTCAATGAATCATTCTGTTATTTTATGTGTTCTTCATTTCATGTCTGAGTAATCCTACAGTTAGGCTAGCGTGAATCGAAGGGATCCATGAATCATTGAGACTGATATGTTAGATTAGGGGTTAACCCCATTGGTTCTTCATCTAGATGTATCTTACTGCTTGAACTGGACTGCACACCTAGTTCATGATCTCTAGGTTGTTTAAACTCACCGAAAATGATTGTTTAAACTCCTGAAACGAATCTAGCTGAACAAGTGTTCATAACCGGCGGTAGTCGTTGTTAGGAAACTTGTGAACAAATCAAACTTGTTAAATTGCATGATTAGAATTCTAGATAAAACGGAAGTTGATCTTTAGATTTCTAATTTATAGGGTTTAGTTTACTGAAAGGTAACTAAACTATGCTTGTTGTTTGAGTTCGAGAACGGTTTAAATCTGAATCCCCTGTCTAGCATTCATATCTTGATTTATGTTTTCCTGAGAATACCCATGGCCTAGCGTTTTCATTCATCTGTGAAACTTTATTTACATTCTGTTATTTACATTTCTGAAATTAAAACAATCAAAGCAAACTCTTGTCGTTCTAGCTTAACTTTTTTTCTCGGAGATTTATAGTGTAACCTTGGTCTCTGAGGAATTCGATCCCTATATACTATCACGTACTACCGTGCGCTTGCGGTTGGTTTTAGTGGTTAAAACCTGAGTACATCATTGTTCCACACATACGATGGGCTATTCACTGAACAAATTCGCAAAGACGAAGTCAGCGAGTAATATTTTCCTCTTAGAACTCTTGCTACACGTGAATCTAAATATTGGATCAATCTCAATAGTTGCTTTTCCAAAAGAGACAAATCAAACTCGTGGATCATAGGTATCCAATCCCACCTTCTCTCGTGATGCACAAAGCTTCTCCCATTTGTCCCCGTGAATTCCTCTCTTTGATGGGTTTGAACTCCACCAAAATTGTGCAATGCCACTTGCAAGGCTTTCACATATTTCCAGTGGGAATAGGAAACAAGAGATTGCATATGTCAGAATAGTTAATAAAATATATTTGATTAGTACTTCCTTCCTACCTTTCGATAGTCAAAGACCAGTTCATCCATTTACTCTGTTTAAAAGCTTATCTTTTAGGAAAGCAAAAAGCTTACACTTAGAAGTTCTAAGTAGGATCCTGTACCACCTTCGTTCTGAATCTCCAGTGTATCTTTGAGTTGTTGTCGTGTATTTGTTGTAATCCTCTTACCAAATAGTAATGAAGATTTCTCAAAATTGATACACTGACCCGATGCTTGTCCATATTTCCTTACCACTTTCATAATTTTTTCACATTCACGGGGCTCCACCTTACAGAAGAAAAGACTACCATCAGCAAAGAGAAGATGGGATACCAAGGGACTTGCGCGTGATACACACATCCCTGTTATCTTCTCTTGATTATCTGCATAATTAAGAAGGCTAACAAGCGTTTCCGTGCATAGAATAAAAATGAAAGGAGATAAAGGATATCCCTGAGAAAGTCCTCTCTCCAGAACTATACTTCCTCTTGGCTCTCCATTCTTAGAACCTTGTACTTAACTGAGGTGGTACATCTCATAATCCAGTCAATCCATAGTTCCGCAAAACCCATCTTTCGCATGAAAACCTCAATGAATGACCATTACATCATGTCATATGCTTTACACATATCCGTCTTTATAGCCATCCTCCTATCTTTTCCCCCTGGTTTTGTTCTCAGAGAATGAAACATTCAAATAATTTGAGTGTGTATGTCAAAAACGTTCTTTCTTTATCCTTAACTCAATCTTATTCTACAATTTGAAATCATGCCTAACGTATATCATTATATATTTAGTTCGCTTCATTTCGTAGTTACTTTGGTAGTTTCGTTGTTACTAATCAAAATGTTTTATTTGTTCTTTTTTAATAACTTGTCTTTCTCTTCGGGACATATAGGTGGTCAGACAGGTTAGGTTTGACTGTATCATTTACAGTCGACATAAATCTAAGTTCCTGACTTCAGATCGCTTATGTCATCTTTCTTGGTGTTTCAAAGCAGAAAAATGTTTCGTGTTGGTCGGCTGAAGGCGACTATAGTATATCATGCTGCACTTTCTTGAATTATGTGGTTAAGACCATTTCCTTATGATCTTTCTTTTTTTAATTTGAATGATTCGTCTTTGTTTTGATAGTTAAGAATCAATACCCATTGTAGCAAATTCTATTTTACATGAACGAACAAACTATATAGAAGCTGATTGTCATGTAATTGTGATGTTATTCAAGATGGAATAATTCAAATAATTCATGTTTGGATAGAAGATCAACTCGTATATTTGCTCGCTAAGGCATTTGGGCAAAACAATTTAGGTGTTTCTCATTCAAGTTAACAATATTATTCTTCGTTCTTTATATTTAAAGAGGTATATTGAGATTACATATTGGTCAACTTGGTTTTATATTGTCATGTCCGCCTCCTACTTAAAAGAGACGTCATGAATTCACATTGCATTCACTCGCAATAAACACTTAAAAGGCCAATACAAATCTTATTTCCGAGGATCGAATCCAAAAGTCTTACAAAAATGTACTTAAAATAATATGAAACACTTAAAATAAAGTTATCAAGTCTTAAACTGAAATAGCACAATACCCAAAAACTTAGCACCACATCGATATGACTACTCTTGCACTTCCTCGAACTCACCTGTAAAGAAAGGAGGGATGAGTATTTCAACAAATACTCAGTGAGAAGCCCCGAGATCAGTCACCAACAATTATCACACAACATATCATAAGTATTTAACTTAAACATTCAGTAAAACAAAAGCAATCAATAAGAATTGAGGATAAATCCAGACGGTGCCAACATGAGACCACGCTAGATCACATTGTCTCCATGTCTTCCATGTTGTCACGTGAGAACTCACCACATCACGTTTTCTCCGTGAGTTCCATGCCTTCACGTGATCCGCTACCACATTCACATGTTCACGCCACATCATGCTGTCTCCACATGAACCGTGCTACCACATTCTTAGAAATAAATCCATCAAGACAAACTATAACTGGATTCAACGGATCGTCACAAAAATCTTTATGTACCATACGATTACAAAACTATGTTGGAAGAATAATGTTGGACACAAAATTCACGATTATCGAGTCCCCATACATGTACAACATTATCCTTGGAACACCATGGATACATGGAACTAGAATCGTTCCATCAACCTATTATCAATGTATCAAGTTCCCAACAACCGGAGGCATAACCACGATAATGGAAGTCAAAAGGTGGCAAGAATGTGTCACATTTATGAAAGCCTATTTAGACGACCGAACAGACTCCAAATAGAGCCAGCAGAAAAAATGGAATAGGTCAAGGAGAGGAATGAAGAAGAAAATTTGGCGTAAAATAAGCACGGCAAAAAAAGAAAAAAAAGGTTTCATAAAACTTTTTACTTTGTAATAAAGTAAAATACGGCAAGGCTTGATCCCACACTGGATACATAGGCGGTTCATTATGGGTACAACTATTAACAAAAATAAAATATATTCTTCTTTCCAAGCAATAAGCTCTCGATCTCTAGTCAGTTACGAGCTTCCAAGATCAATTTACTTGAAACCCATCTCGATAATTCAAAAACTCAGTGCATTGAAAAATCCCCTCGGCTCAAAGCTCTCGCTTTTTAAATTGGCCACGCAAGTCTGATATATTTGTGCATCTCTCATAGGTGCCTTCGTGAATCAATACCACGCCCGTGAAAAGCGTCTATTAGGACCAATCACTGGCCCCGTGTGACCTTAAGGACGTATACTTTAACAGACAGTAGGGCTACCCCACAAATGCTTAGGAAAACGGAAATTAGCGAGCATCCTAAAAACCTCAAATGAGTACAGTATAAACTGAATTGCTCGCACCTAATACCAATTCTTATTTAGGATAACTCGAATCCAAATTCACACATATTTTCGCCCAGTATTAAGCCATGTCTTCCTGCATCTGGCGTTTATCAAAATATCAACAAAATTCTTGGCAAAGCATAGAACAAAACTATAGCAAAAATGCAACAATAAAAAAAAGTTATTAACGGTAAAAGCCTCCGTAGGCACCTGTTCAGATTAAAACCCTCCTGAGCACTACGAATCTCAAACTTATTAGTCTCCACAACTAACACTAGTAACATAAGTAGCAACCAAGCTATTAACCAATGTAGTTTCTTTGGAAGTAGTGACGACCTTAAAATCTCTCTTGGGATCAAGTACCTTCATGTCCATCTTGTCAAGCTCGCCTTTGAAATCCGACAAGGATTGCTCCCACTTAGTCTGCTCTTCCTCTAGTTTAGAAAAACCATGTCGCTTGAGGTTATAGATTATGTTAAGATGCCACTTGCCATTTTGTGACGACGTGAAGGTCAGCAAAGGCTTTCTCAATGATCTTAAGACGAGCTGTGAACTCCATCTCAACAGCAGGGCGAGAAGACAGCTCGGCCTGGCGAACTTCTTTCAACCTCAGTGCATTCATGATTTGGATGTCACACTTGCAATCTTCCGTCGATGAGTCTAGACGAGTTTCCATTTCGTTCTTTCCAAGAGAGTCATCAAGATTCCTTTTAAGGTCAGTCTCACGAAGATCGGTTCCATCTTCGATTGACAAAGAGAGATCTTCGTATCCTCCACTGAAGCAAGGATTCTAAGACCACAAGGATTTTAACCATTTCTTTTAAAGACACGACCTCAGCATCTAGAACAGAAACACACCACCCCAAAGCCTCTGCACTCTTGAGTCTCTCGGCCTTCACAGCCCAGCGACTCAAAAAAGTTCTCTCTTCGGCCTTAGCGACCTCCCCACGAGAGACTTACCGCCATAAATCAAAAGCAAGATGATTCACTTGGCTCATAAACTGAAAAAAAATGTTCCATCAGATTTAAGAAGAAAAGAAAGCCACATAAAGAAATAACATATCGAGATGTATGATTGGTAACACCCGCATAAACATCAGAGAATGACTCCTCTTCGGGAAGCATAGGATCACCCGACAAACAAAGTTTTGACAAAGGTGAGTGCAAGATTCTACATTTTCCCATAAATGAACAAAACGGGGAGCCTCGAAAGTTACGGCATACTCTCCGGCACCAGATCGAGCTGGCTCGAAGACCTCAGATCTCTCAGGAGAAACAAAGTCATTTCCACCATCGAAAAAAATCGGGGAGGAACCTCCTGCAATATCAAGCTCGAAAGCGTCATGACTTTGCGACGTGTTCTCCCCAGATCGCGGAGAATCAGCTTCACAATTGGAACTACTATAGATTTCGACGATGAAACCCTTGACCTCTATCCTCAAAAGGTCATTTGACCTTTTAATCCTTTTTCCCCCTTCCTAGCCTTAGAGGGACCACTATTACTTGAAGGCACCACATCTCGGTGACAGTTCGACGTGCAACAGACAGGAACCAACCCATGAATGGGAGAATTCGCACAAGCAACTAAAACATACGAAAAATCGATGTTACGAATCAGCTGCCCCAGAAAATCAAAGCTCAATAAAACATAACATACCTGAGATAATGCCAAAATTGGCCCTTATGCGGTCCGGCATAATCGACTGCCAAATTCATTTTGGAAGAGAGATAAACTCGCCCACCTTCGCCCTTAGATTCTGATATTTCTCAAGACATACTACAACAAGAGATGAAAAGTCTCCATGAGCGCAAGAAAGAAACAATACAAAATAAATAAACCAAAACCAACCTGGCGAATCATTCCATACCTGCCTCATGATATCCATAAGATCGGTGGGAACCGATGCTGCGTCAAGCTTCACAAAGAAGTACTTCCTCTCCCAATCTGTTATCTTGCTAGGAGTGGCAATAATTTGTGGACTAATAGAGAGGTAAAACATCCCAGCCTTCTTAGGAACTGAATTGAAAGAGGTTACATCTTCAAGTAGTTGAGGAGTCATAGTTTGCCCAAGCTCACCAGCCAGAACAGCTAAACCAATCACAGCGTGGATGCCACCAATAGCAAGTTGAGAAATTGCAATACCTCATCTCTGACAGTAAAGTAACAAAAGACGAGGGAGAGAAAATCATAGATGACACTCGCTCAAAAAAGATTCGTACATATTAAAATAGCCTGGACGAGCTAAATACGACCTCTCGGAAGACTGGGGCAAGCGAAACTCCACCGCAAGGAAGATCCCTAAATCGCTCCACAACTTAAAGAGGATTTCTCCGAACTTGAAGATTTCCAGATGTAAAACGCCGAATCAGACAAAGGCCCAAAAATTTTAGACGAATTCACGTAGAAGCCTTATCACCGTAACCAAACTTTGATCCAAACGGAGACCTAACATATCTCTTACGCGAGTAAGGGGCATGTCGTCCTCCAACAAAGAAACCGGCGACGCTGTTGATAGAGGAACAGCAGAAAGAAAGTAGAATGGTAATTCACATCAGAAGACATATTGAATATCAGTTAAAGAAAAAGAAAGAAGAAAGAGAAGCATCAAAAACGACTCTGGACGGAAGAAGATAAAAAGTCTAAAGCCCAAAACCTTATAAAAATCATTACAAAAGAAACAATTAATATTTCTAGGAAGTGTGCTTTTCAAAATTCTTTCACTCAAATATGTAATGAATGTGCTATACTGAAATCTTAAACGGGCATCGATATATGACGAACCAATGATCTCAAATACATCATGCATATCAGGTCAATACCCAACTCGTTTGACGACCTCATACACATCAAAATTCCGGGGGGGGGGGGGGGGGGGGGTTATTGGTGGAACCGGTTTCACCCAGCTCCAGATCCGGTCTGAGATCCTGATCCAAAATTAATAAAGTCTAAATCTGGTCACTAGCAAGGCCCAAGAAGGGTACATAGGTCCACCAAGGTCAAAGCCCACCCCGGACTCAAGAAGTTAAACATGCCAAGCTCGGGAGAGTCAAACAAAACGTAAAGAAATCAAGAGCATTAAAGAGCATCATTAAAGCGCCTGATCCACGCCGGAGATCACGCCACTGTTACGATCCACCGAGAAGGCCTATGAAAGAAGAAAGAGAAACCAAAGACAAAGGATTTGAGTTCTTAATACCTAGACTATACTCTTATTACATTCAACTTCCGTTGTTATCTTGCACCTCTTGTTGATAAGATATCATCAATAAAATATCATTTTTTCATAGTTGATCATAACCTAGTCTTTCTATTCAAGCTTACTTGTTAGTAAAGTTGCTATTTTCGTAAATCTTATTTCTAAGTGAATTTTATGACTCATCAAACATAATCAAGAAACCATGTTCACTAAGTTCTACAAGCTGCATCTAATTAATACGTTCTTCACCACCCATTCCATTGTTGGAGCGTCTCTCACGTGAGTCTATATGCTCTATAACACCTTTGTTTTAGTTTTTGAATTTATGAGTCTTTATAATCTTTTTTATGCATCTAAATTTGTGATTCGAAATGATATTTCTTTAAAATGAAAAATAGGGTGGGAGAGAATATTATTAAACTAGATAAGTTTTCATCATAAAATTAATAATGATAATTTGATTGATTCATTATAAAACTTAAGATCCATATGATGTAAGACTTTTTCTTAAAATGTCCTTTGATATAATTGTTCATTGGTTATTAGTCTCGGAATGTTGAGAAATGATCGATGAGACCAACTTTGAGTTGGATGTATTATTAACTGGGATAAATTACAAAAATCGGATTATGATACCATATTAAGTTTTTTTTTTTTGAATGAATGTTAAATTTATTCATCTCAAAACTTTTTTATAATAAATGCATCTCTAGTTTAAAAAAGAAATAAAGGAATCAAACCAAGAACTATTGAATTGTTTGATTAGCAAACCACAACTGCATTGCATTGCCATAACGATCATTCACTCTACTACTCTATGAAGAGATATGATTTCGGACTTGCTTATCGAGATTCATGAGAAGGCGATCTTGAGGTATCTTCCTGTTTTCCACTCGTCGAGTATTTCTCTCCTGCCAAAGAGAGTATACTGCAGCTTGAAAACCATATCGAAGGAGGAAAGTAATTGTTTGATTGCCAATACCCTCTGCCAAAATCTGAACAATTTGATTCCACTGAGAAGTATACCGAGTTCCAAGCAGGTTGCTAGTAAGACCCTTTCACACAAACTCCCAATAGGAACAAGCGAAATATAGGTGGTTCCGAGATTCAGTATCATTCTCGCACAACAAACACTGAGCTTGAGCTTGGGGATTCCACTGCAGAATTCTATCCTCCGTAGATAATCTGTCATGCATTGCAAGCCAAGAAAGAAACCCATACTTTGGCGTCATTCCCGAAAACCATATGCCTTTGTACCATGATACCGTAAGAGATTGTGATCGTGTGAGGATCAGAGTCTGTCTCGTACTGAAACGTGGTTTATAAGTGTCGGCTGATGTTTTCCAGAGCCGTTTATCAGGGAGAAACGTGAGACCTCTGATATGCAAGTCCAGAATCTCTTTCTCTCTTAGCACCAATATTTCAGCTATGTGCCGTCGTCGTCTGTATGTATGAATAGCTCTCTCCACTGTGGTATTTTGTTGAATCCCTAGATCAATGAAACCTCGAGTTCCCGTCAAATCAATAAGTTTCCCAAGTGCAGACCACTCATCAAAATTAAAAAGACGTATTAGACCCACTTCCAATCTCCATCTTTGTAAGAGTCGATGCCAGAGGTCTAATTTTTAAAAGATTCTTCCACATCCAAGACCCTAATGAACTCGTGTCACTGACGTTCCAGAATGATCCCTTCCTTATAAGGTAACGATGAACCCAACGAACCCATAGGGATGATTGAACAGATAGCAGACGCCAAATCAACTTCAAACAACATACTGTATTTACCTCAGTCAATGACTTGAGACCCACCCCCCCCCCCCCCCCTTCTTCTTTCGGTTTACATACCTCAGTCCAAGAAATTTTAGCCTTGTGAGAGGACATAGCAAGCCCCAACCAGAGAAATGCAGAAAATATTTTTTCAATCTCCTTAATGCATTGTCTTGGCAACCTAAAAGCTGACATCCAAAAGTTAGTTAGGCAATGGATGACAGAACTGATAAGTTGCAAGCGACCCACGAATGAGAGATGTCGTGCTGTCGACGTATTGATACGTTTTCGTACCCTTTCCAAAAGAGGAGAATAATCATGAACCGCCATCCTCTTGGTTAATAGAGGAAGACCAAGGTACCTTACCGGAAGAGATCCTGTCGCAAAAGAAAAGTGTTTGAGAATAGTCTCTGTGTTCTTAACACCTACCACCGCCATTAATAAGGTAGATTTCTCAAGACTGATAGTCAAGCTAGACATTCTTGCAAAATCATTGAAAACGTCCATGACACCTTCGATTGATCCTTTTTGGCTATCTGAGAAGACGAGAATGTCATCAGCAAAACAAAGGTGACTGAGACCAATTTCCTGACAATAGGGATGATATCCTATTTTCTTATCTTCAGCTGCCTTGTTCATCAGTTTTGATAGAACTTGCATACAAATCACAAAGAGATATGGTGATAAAGAGCAACCTTGTCGGCGTCCTCTTTTACTGTTAAAATATCCTGCAAGTTCCCCATTGACCTGAACCGAAAAGGAAGCAAGCTCTCTGCACTTTTTGATCCACAAGACATATTTCTCTGGCAAGTTAATGGTAGATAGGACAGTGAGAAGAAAGGGCCACTGTACTGAGTTGAACGCTTTCGAGATGTCAATCTGAATTTCACATCTCGATGAAACAGAAGACTTATGGTAGCTCTTCACAAGTTCTGATGCCAGGAGTACATTCTCCATAAGAAGACGATCCTTGACGAAAGCCTACTGGTTCGAAGAGATGAACCGTGGAAGCAAAGCTTTCAATCGGTTGGCCAGAAATTTTGAGATTACTTTGTAGATGACATTGCAACATGAAATAGGCCTATAGTCTTTCATGTGCAATGCATCGTCCTTCTTCGGTATAAGCGCAAGAATGGTAGAATTAATCCCCTTAGGGAGAAATCCTGTATCAAAGAAGGATTGTATGGCCGTTGTAACATCACCACCTACTACTGACCATGCTGCTTTAAAAAATTCACAGGTGTATCCATCCGGCCCAGGAGATTTATCAGCAGCCATACCAAAAATGATCTTTCTAATTTCCTCTGCAGTAACCTCCTTAATCATGAACGCCTTTTCTGTGTCATCAAACTCAAAGTCCAACATCTTTTTAATCTCCTCCTCAGTGGACCCCGTGTAATCTACCGGCTGGTGGGCCAGAAAGCTACGGAAATGGTTCACTGTCTCAGTCTTGATGTCTTCCTGTGTATCAACAACAGTTCCATCAGCTCTTTTGATTTCGTTAATAGCATTTTTAACCTCCCTGACTCGGGCAGCTTGGTGGAATTGCTTGTTATTCCCATCACCAATATTTAGCAATGGAGTTTGGCTTTTTGGCTAAGAATTTTCTCTTCCAGCTCGGATAATGCTTTCCATATCTCCCAAGATTTTGACTCCTCCTACATATCGGATTAACCATTGTTGCTGTCTGAGACTCACAGAGTTTTGTATAAGCCGTCTTTGTCCTTTTGACAATGTCACCAATATTATCTTTACTCAGCTTTCTCAGCAATGGCTTGAGAGCTTTTAATTTTTTCGTCAGCCTAAATAATGTAGAAGTGGAGTTAAACAGAGTCTGTGTATCTGCCCAGTAAGACTGAACAAGCGGTAGAAACTCCAGCATCTCAGCAACTGCATTAGTGAACTTGAAGGGCCTCTTTGGCTTCATAGACTCTGTTTTGATGGTAATTCTGCAAGTTTGGTGATCAGAGCATCCACCTGCCTCAAAAACACAATAAGCTTGTGTAAATCGCTGCAACCAGACTTCATTTATCAACGTCCCATCCAGCTTCTTGCAAATAAGATCATTATCTCTCTTATTACACCATGTATATTTAGGACCATGAAAAGTCATGTCCGTAAGCGAGCAGTATCCCACTGCCTCCTGAAAATCTCCCATCCCAGGAGCTACAGTAGCTGTGTGTACATATCCAGAGTGTTCATGTACATCTAAAACTTCATTAAAGTCGCCACAGACCATCCAAGGTCTATTACGGATAAGGGGCGAGTCATGGTGAGACTTGAGATCAGTCCATAACTCCTTTCGCTCTTCCATCAAATTTGAAGTATAAACAAATGTAATGAAAATCTCCTCCTGACTTCCCTCCAGTAAGATCGAAACAGTGATCATCTGTCCACTCTTGAAACAGGGTGTAACTCTCACTGTTGGACCCTAAACCAACCAAATCTTCCCCAAACGATGATGTTTATAGTTTGAGAGAGAAGACCAGGTGGACATACTTTTGTAAGAATTCTTTAAGCCTTTTTTCTTTAACTCTCGTCTCCAGCAAGCAACCAAACTGAAATGAACCCCTACTAATCCAATCTTGAACCACAGAATGCTTTGTAGACTTGTTAAAACCTCTAATGTTCCAGAAAAAAAACAGACATTAATGATGTTTACGCGAGTTCTTTTTATTCAATCCACTAGGAACTTCGCCCTGAGTTTTTTGAACAGACATATCACCAAGAAACTTATGTTTATCCTTAGAACTTAGAGGTAGAGATTGTCGTGGGATGACAACTTCATTCTCCTTATTCTGTGATACCGGAAGAATGTCCATATTCTCATGAACAGCTTCTGACTCCTCTATCTGCTTTCCCACAATTTCTCCCTCCTCTTCTGTAGAACTTAAGACTGAAAATCGTGAGTTAGACAAAATAGAGACATGTCCAAACTCTAGAGTTTTATTCTGTGTACCAGGTGATCTGCTACCCTTTCCTGGTGTTACTTCTAACCATTCTTTTTCAACTTCTTTATCCTCATTATTTTTTGTGGTCTCTACAATATCAGACTGAGCTTGTTTTTCCTCCAAACTCTGCTCCTTAGTAATCTCCATCGGGGAGTGTTTCTTTCCACTTGGAGATACATCTCTCTCCTCTAATCGTTTACTACCTGATTCCACTTCTCCATTATTTATTTTTCCTTCCTCCTTGTCTAATATTATCAACCCTCCTGCATTTTCTTCTTTTTCACTGCTCTCAACAGATTTCTGATCATCGGTTCCTTGATTAGCATCTTGTTGCTTACCACCATTCACCAAACATACTTTGGTCACATGACCCCATTTACCACAAGTATGACACTTAGTAGACAGCCAAGGGTAAGTGTATTCCACTATGGTCTCCTTTCCCTGGAAAGTGAACTTCATCCTCTTTGGTAAATCCTTGGTTAAGTCAACATTGACGAAGATCTTTGCGACTTTTAAGTTTAGACCTGAGCTGTTTCCGGATGAAATCTCGCTGGAGTGCCCAGGGGACTTGATACAAATCTCAATCCCTTCCAGGAGAACATATTCATAGGTACATTATTCATATGAACCTAAATGGGTATAGCCATAGTTTCCTGCTGCTTTTCTTCTATGAAAGGTTTCCATTTGGACATGACCACTGGAATCCCCGCAAGGTTCCACATTCCTCTTCGTAATATACGATTACGAATACTAGGGTTTGTTATTTTAAATTTCATCGTTGTTGCATTGACTGCAAACACTTCAATCATCTGATTTTTATCCCCCAAAGCCCAAATCTTGTTCACTATTGCATGAACCTTGGCAATATGTGGAGTAGTCTCTAAAAACTTTCCGATTAGGAAATCCTCCCAGAGGGGAGTCACGTCCTGCATCACTTTATCTGGTACGTCGACAGTACCCACACCATCCTTCATCAGAATTTCCATGTCATATTTTTTCAGTACTTGTTTCCTTGAACTGCACCAACCCACGATCCTCTGAGAGGACTGTGAAGCCTCCTCAGGCGTTGCTGAAATCTCCGACTCTTCCATCAGAAAAGTCAGAACCAAAAACCCTAATCACTTAAAAATCGCCGAGAGCAAAACACTGCGTTTTTAATTTTCGGTTTCACCCCCATATTAAGTTAGATGAAGTTAAAATACCAAATTAATTAGTGATAAGTGTATTGATTCATCTCTCTTATATATACAAGTTAAACACCTTTCAATTTCTAGTGTTTGTGTCTAATAAAAACGATTAATAAATGAGATGTATAAAAGATTTTTTGCACTCTTGTAACCAAATAAGTTTTTTCGTTTGGTAAACTATAATCAAATAAGTTCATCGCATGTATTGACTTATTCATTTTATTATTCACCAAAATCACGAACTTAATGTCTGTTGAGAGTTGGAAGACTTGGCTAGAGTAATTTTTGCGAATTGTTTTCTCTTCAGGCGCACTTTAGCTTGCTCCCTCTTTTGGGCTCTTTTCTCCACTTGCTAAAATAAACTGCTTAGCTTGGTGGGCCCTCTGGTGTTAAAAACATGTTTCCCATCTAGATTTTACCCTCTTTATTGGTTTTCACAAGCTTTTCCAGACAAATCTCATTCTCAATTTAGGGTTTGTTCTTGAAGTTCTTATCTCAATATCCGATTGCTTGAAGTGCCTCAAGGTTGTCAAGAAGGTTGTGTATTTATTCAAGGTTAGAAGAAGATTAAGTGTGGTTCTGAAGGTTTGCAGCGAGGGAGTTTGTTTCAGGATTCAAAGTGGAGTTAAGTGGAGAAATCAACAATGTCAGGTCAGCTGGATAAAGCTATGAAGCATATGACGATTGAGGAAGATGACGAACCTTTCGCGTTACCGGACCGGCCGGAATTTTATTCTACAGAGAGGAATACTATGAGTCTTGTGGGTCATCTGTTAAACCCTCAGTGTCAAAACATGGGGGATCTCATCCTCGATATGCCAAGGAATTGGCAGCTCTACAACAGAGTCAGGGGAGTGGCCCTGTCTAAAGAGAGGTTTCAAATTATCTTAAGCATGAGCATGACTTAAATGATATTTTAAACAGAGGAGTCCACACTTTCAACAACTGGTCTATTGTTATGGAGAGGTGGATGGAGAAACCACCAGAGGATTACTTGAAGTATATGCTGGTTTGGGTTCAGATGAGAAATATTCCTATCAACCACTATAATCCAGAAACGATTGAGGCGTTGGGTGAATTTGCTGGTCGTGTCATAGAGGTGCCGTTTGATCCGGAAAAGGACTATCATTACCAGGAGGTGAGGTGGTCAACATTCTTTACGATTATGAACGAATCCAGAAGAGATGATATTCCTGTCAACGTCTTATGCATGATCAATCTCAATGCCCATGGCGTTCAGAACAGAAGGTTGTTACATCGAAGGGTTCAGATTCAACAGCAGAAAGCAAGAATACAAAAGTTTTGATTACTCTGGACGAGTCTGATCCGTTACATGGAGTGATCTCAAGCAAGTTTCTAGGAATGGATCCAGCTTCGGGGAAGCCGAATATTGCAAAGGAGGTCATGGAGGGCATGAGACAGTATCTGATGGTAGCAGAAGGGCAAGAGAAGTTGGCTAGAGTGGAAAGAGTGAGGAAATCACTTCTTGAGTTGGAGAATGATCCTCTTGGACAGAAATCTCTACTGGGATTGGAACCCACTGCATTAGTGTCGAATGTGCTCGACAAAGGCAAAGGAGTGGTCTTTGCCTTCAGTGCCCAAGCCTGCCCAAGATCAACTCAAGAGAAGCTTATGGCTAGCGCTATTTCTGCGGGTTCAAAGATCCTTCAGTCTGGAAAAGTGGTCTCATTACCACTTGTCTCCAAGGAATCTGATGCCTTAGCCCAATCTGAGTTTCTTCCAGAGGGTTCAACGGGTTATAGTGTTGGTGTCTACGATACTAGCACTTCCGGAACTCTTAAAAAGAAACCAAAGGCAAGGAAAAGACCAGGAACTTTCAAGAGAAAAGCGATTGGCAAAAAGGTAGTAAAAGACTGCACTGAGACAGGAACCACAGTAGGAGAGGGAATCATATCTAACGGCAAGAGGAAAGCACAAGACGATGTCGAGCCATCTCAAAGCTCTGCAAGGTTTAAGAAACCATTGGTGGTCCTAAGTGAGGGACCGTCCAGTATCTAATGGCGATGTTGAGCTGGAATTGCCAGGGCTTGGGCTGTGCACAGGATCTGGTGATTCCAAGACTACGGGAGATACGTCAAGAATATTTCCCGGATATTTTGTTTTTGATGGAGACTAAGCAGAGTCGTGACTTGTTGGTAGATTTCCATACATGGTTAGGCTACGATAGGATATTGACTGTCAATCCTATCGGGTACAGCGGAGGCCTGGCTTTGATGTGGAAGAATTCTGTAAATATTGTGTTTAAGTTTGTAGATAAGAACTTGGCTGACTTTAATGTAAAGTTTGGGAAAGACAGCTTTTTCGTCTCTTGCGCGTATGGAGATCCGGTTAGAGAGAACAGAGCAAAAGTGTGGGAAAGGCTGTCTAGAATAGGGGCTCACATAAATGAGCCTTAGTGCATGCTCGGAGACTTTAACGAAATAAGACACAATGGGGAAAAGATGGGAGGTGGTCCCAGAAGAAGTGAAGCTTCTCTTCAGCCTTTCAACGATATGCTTGATATTGGAGAAATGGTGGAGCTTCCAAGCTGTGGTAACAATCTTACTTGGGGGGTCGTCGTGGAATCTATTGGGTTCAATGTAGGCTTGATAGATGTTTTGGTAACAAAAGATGGTTTCAACTCTACCCAGCATCTAATCAAGTCTTCATGGACAAGAGGGGGTCCGATCACCTTCCAGTTCTTGTCAAGTTGATCTCGGCTTCTGATCCTTTCCGTGGGAGCTTCCGGTTTGATCGGAGATTCACAAACAAGCCTGGGGTTAAGGAGGAAATCAAGAAGGCGTGGCTGACTAATCACCCATTATTCGAAGCTAAGGTTTCTGATAGATTGAAGAAGTGTATGAAGGTGCTAAGCAATTGGAAAAAGAGGGAGAAAATCAACTCGAGGGACAAGATCAAACAGATTCATTGTGCAATGGAACTCGAGCAGTCGTCTAGTTTTCCTTCCGGTGTGAGGGTTAACTATCTCAAAGCTGAGCTGATCAAAGCTTAAAAGGAAGAAGAATTGTACTGGAAACAGAAATGTAAAGAGAAATGGGCAGTCAAAGGTGACCTCAATACCAAGTATTATCATGAATCAGTGAAATCTTCTAGGGCAAAAAAGAGGATACTCAAGTTGATGGATGAAAATAACCAAGAACAGTTTTCGGAAGCAGCAAAAGCGGAAGTGGCCAACAAGTACTTCATGAATCTGTTCAAGTCATCAAGTGAAGGGGAGTTCAATCAGTTATTTGACGGTTTCTCGTCCCGGGTAACTGATGGAATGAATGAACTATTAATAAGAGAAGTTACAAATGAGGAAGTTAGAGAAGCGGTTTTCGCGATTAAGCCTGGTAGCGCTCCTGGTCCTGATGGGATGACGGGGTTGCTTTTTCAGAAATATTGGGATACGGTGGGCGACCAGGTTAAAATGCAAGTGAAGCAGTTTTTCGTTACTGGAGAATTTCTGGTGGACTGGTATTATACCCACATCTGTAAACTGCCGAAAATTCCAGACCCAGTGCTTATGACCGATCTTAGACCCATCAGCTTGTGTTCTGTTCTTTGCAAGATAATTTCTAAGATCATGTTCAGCAGGTTGAAACCGCTCTTGCCTGATTTAGTCTCCCCGACACAATCAGCGTTCGTGGAAGAAAGATTGATAACGGATAATATTCCCATTGCTCATGAAATGATCCACGCCTTGAAGACAAATGATAGAGTGGCCAAGGACTTCATAGCTATCAAATCAGATATGTCCAAGGCCTACGACAGAGTTGAATGGGGATACTTGCGTGCTCTCCTCTTCGCTTTAGGGTTCAATGAAGTTTGGATTGAGAGAGTTATGTTCTGTGTCACTACTGTAACGTATTCCACGTTGATAAATGATCAACCGTTTTGTTGTATTAAGCCAGAAAGGGGCCTGCGTCAAGGTGATCCAATGTCTCCGTTCTTGTTTGTTTTGTGTACGGAAGGCCTCATTCATATGATTGAACGGGCAGTGAAAGAAGGAAGAATTCAAGGGATACAGTTTTCAGAGGAAGGACCAATGATCTATCACATGTTGTTCGCGGATGATAGCTTAATGATATGCAGGGCAACACTAAGCCAGGTTTCTGAATTGATGAAGATTATGGGAGTATATGAGAGAGCTACAGGTCAGAAAATAAACGTCGACGAATCTGCTATCACGTTTGGCGCCAAGATTGATGATATATCCAGGCAACTACTAAGAGATATCACAGGGATTAAGAAAGAGGGAGGTACTGGATCCTATATGGGGCTGCCTGAATACTATAGTAGATCAAAAACAGATATGTTGGCATATATCTATGATAAGCTCAAGGACAGATTGTCATGCTGGTTCATCAAGTTGCTCTCAATGGGCGGGAAAGAAATTCTTATCAAGGCAGTTGCTATGGCGATGCCAGTTTATGCGATGTCGTGCTTCAAGTTGACGAAAAAGTCTTGTGAAAACCTGACAAAAGGAATGACAGATTTTTGGTGGAACGCTCTTGAACATGAACGGAAAATTCATTGGCTCAGTTGGACAAAGTTGTGTCTAGTGAAAGAACACGGGGGTCTGGGATTAAAACCTTCATGTGGAGGGCGCTCAGTAATGCGATCCCGACTGGTGAGTTGTTAGTCAATAGAGGCATCAAAATGGACCCTTGCTGCCAAGCCTGCGGGTTCGAGGGAGAATCGGTTAATCACATAGTCTTTGATTGTTCTGTGGCGAGACAAGTCTGGGCTCTCGCAGAGGTGCCTACGCCGATGAATGGTTTCGACAAGGTATCTCATTTCTCCAATTTTCATTATGTGATGATGCTAGGGAGGAACAAGAAGGTGTCGGAGAAAGTCTGAAACATGATCCCTTGGATTATATGGTATTTGTGGAAGACAAGAAATGGGCTTATATTTGAAGGAAAGGCGTTTGTGGCTAGGGATGTGATCGGGAAAATTGGTGAGGAGGCTGACTTTTGGTTGATGGCGCAGAAGTTTGAAAAAGATAAGGAAGAGGAGGAGCGTAGGAATAAAGAATTGGTTCATAGGAGTTGGGAACCGCCTCGGAAGGGGTGGCTTAAATGCAACATTAGAATTAACTTCGATAAGGACAGAGCTAGAAGTGGAGGTGCATGGGTTATAAATGAATTAGGCAAGGTGATCATGCACAGCAGACGAGCGTTCTCCAATATTCACTCCTTGGATGAAGCTAAATTCCAAGGATTATTGTGGGCCCTAGATTGTTTAAGCTTTCATCATCTAAACAGGGTAATAGTGGCTATTGATGATTCCACGTTGACAGAGGTGATGCTTAGACCAAAAGCATGGCCAAACTTTCGAACACAATACATGGAGATGGAGAGAAGGTTGAGACGCATGGAGTGGTGGAGATTGGTGAAAGAAGTTAGATCAACTAATAGAGGGGCTTGCCTCATTGCTCAAAGTGTAGTTAAAGGTGGCTTTGCGCAATCTTATGTGGCGTCAGGAGCACCTCAATGGCTGCAGGGTCTGTTTGAGAGTGAGGAAGTCCATCCCTTTCTGTAGATGATTGGTGGAATGGTTTGGTTATGGCTATTTTTGGGATCAAGATCAACAACATATTATTTTGGTTGTGATGCTTGCTGTGTGGGTAGATTTCTACCTTGTTGCTTTTCAAGGTTTTTGGATGGAGTTTACTAAGATCTTTGTTGTTCTTGTGTATCAGAATGTTGGTGGTGTTCACCTTATATTAATCTAACAGATGACAAAAAAAAAAGTCTGTTGAGAGATGCTAAAATATATCAATCACCCAAATCACCTAGGTGGTTATGAAACTATATATAATCTGAAAATTCAAGTTAAAACAAGAGGATTTAAGAATTACAACAGTTTAAGCTGTCCATTTCCTTTTGTCTCAACATGAAGATGGGCTCACAAACTACAAATTTGAAGTACATAAAGAGTTTAGCTTTCTTCACCATCATCAGTAATGAACTTTCCATTACCAGGATTAATGGCAGCAAAGAAGAAGAAAGCAACGTTTAAGAGGACGAGGGGTTCGATATCTTGAATTGGAATACCAGTCTCAATGTTGAGTTGAGCCAATGCTCCTTTCCCGGTTATAATCTCTCCTATCAATGAAAATGCTATTCCCAACTGTGCCAATCTTCCTACGAACAACTCGTTTGCCTTTGTGAACCCAAACAATGGACCTTCACACAGTTCAAACAACAAACATTTATAGATACGATCTCATAACTCTTAGTAATATATCATATTTATATCTTAGGGTATAGAATAAATCAACATAATAGTAAATTCAGACACTATACCTGATTCAAACACCAATTACGAATATCTAAATGCTCTAGTTTATCCTTGGTAAATTAGACTTACGACTAATCTAATTTGGGCATAGCACTAAGAGTCTCTACTACTACTAGATTCATTCAGTTATATTTTACAAATTAGTTGTTCAGACCAATTGCATTTGCAACAAAGAGAGAAAGGGAATCTTGAGAAGAGATCGAGACCTTGTTCTTTAAGACCGAGGGCAGATCGGACGCCTTTGCCGGGAGGAATGACGGCTTTCTCAAGTCCGGTGGGAGGATCGTCGACGAATTTTCCTCTGTCCCCAAGAGCTCCGATAGCACCCAACAGAGTGAACAATATGAAGAAGAGAAGCAATGGCTCTGCTTCGTAAATCGGTATCCCTGTCTCCAGATTCAACTGTGCTAATATACCTTTCCCTGTCAACGCCTCACCCAGCAACGATGCCTATTCATAAAAATGAACATCCATATCAAGGCTTCTTCTTGTAACGAAAGTATATGGGTCTCATAGAGGAAGAGAGTGGACTTACAGCGAAACCGATCATAGCAACACGACCCACAAAGAGCTCGTTCTGCTTCGTGAAACCTATCCCACCAGATGTTCCGAAGATACCGTCTTCAACCTTTGGCTTCACCTTCTCAACCTAAAATGTACAAAAAAAACTCAATATAACCATCTAGACACGAGATACGTTTCTTTAGTTGCAAGTAAAAAGGGTCTCCGAAAACCTTTTTGGGAGCAGCTTTGGTTTTGGGTTTGAAGATGGCGAGAGGAGCTAAGGATGGTCTTCGAGATGGTAGAACAACATGAGAGTTTCCCGAGAGGAAGAGATGGTGAACTTTGGGCTGAGCGAGAGGGTTCTTGTTCCTTAAGAAATGGTTCGCAGAGACGCCTGAAGTAAGCAGCATGGTTTGAGCCATTTTGTATTTTGTGTGGTGTGCTGCTTGAAGCGTCTTAGGATGAGAGAAAGGATCAGTGAAGTGTTGTGGTGCGAAAGTAAAGAGATTAAGAGTATCAAGGAAATCTGTTGACGGGCTTACAGTGCGTCCACGTCTCCCAATTGTCCTTTCTTTAGTCACTGTGAAGATAATGTTTTGTGAAGAAAATAAATAATTGTTTCTTTTTTGTATAATACGTATTTAGTTTTTCTTTTCTTTTTGAAAAAGTTTCAAACAATACACACACTTGTTTCTCTACCTGTTAATATCTTAATTAATTATTTTGCAAATTTTAATACATAAACTTTTAAAATGTACCTATTTTCATACCTAAACTGTGTCAAAATATCAATAAGTTTCAAACGAAATCTAGTTATAATTTTATAATTTATAAATAAAAGTAACTAATCGTGGATAATTTTGAATTGTGTAACAAAAGTTTTAATTTTTAAATATCAAACTTAGTTTATTTTCTTAAACAGAAAAAAATCCAAAGTTATTTTTTTTTTAATAATTTTTTTCTCTAATTTAGTTACTTTCTTTCCTAAAACCTTAAATAAAAGTAAAAAAAGAATTAAAATTTCTTAGATTTTGAAGATATTTTCTTTGGTTGTGTTCTTGACAAATACAAGTGTTTATGATTGATATATCATGGTTTTATGAGTTTTTGACCATGATATAAATTATATTCTAGAGTTTTTTATATATTTTCGAAACTTTACTAAAAGACTAGGTATTGCTACTAAAACATTTAAGATTACTCTAATTTTTACAAAATTCTTCACAAAATCTCCACATAGTGTTATTAATAATTTAAAACTGGGAATTGAGAATTGCATTGTGCCTATTGACTTTCAAGTTTTAGAATTGTTCAAATATGCCTCTGATTATTGAAAGAACTTTTTTGGTTATAGTGGGAGCAGTAGTTGACATGTCTAAAGTTATAATCTCCTTTACAAACATTTACAGGAATGTCTTCTACAAATCTATGCCACAAAACAGAGGTATGCATCTAATTTCTTGCATTGGTGTAATTGATGTTCCTTTGGATTTAGTTGTTTGTTAGAAAGATTATGTGACAAGAGCTATGTCAAAAATTTGATTAGTATATCACCAAGTATAGAAAAAAGACCAAGAAGAAGATGAAGCCCAAAAGGATCAAGGGCGAATTTGACATTAGTTCTTTATCGTTTTTCTGATGGTGTAATTAAATACAAAGTGTAAATCAAAGGTATATCACAGCTTTTTGCAAAGGTTCGAGATGTTTTGACTTCTGAGTAGAAAGACAAAGGGCAGGAAGCTATGAAATGATTCATGAGAAGTGTGATAAAGCATAGAATATTTGATATTGTGGTTAGTTTTGGAGTAATTTCTATATTCAGGACTGAATACGGCTTCCAAAGTCGGGCTAATGACTTAAAACATGGGACTGGTGGGAGGCAACACACTCAGATCACAGCATGGAGAAAGAGAGACATAGGCGGTAGGGGAAAGAGATTGCAAGGAGAGAGAAAAAGAGACGATGACTAGGGTTTCTAAGACTCTAGAAAATCTCTGCAGAATTTGGTTCTGATTTTTTGATGGAAAAAATGAAAAGAAAGCTCTTGATTTATAGGAAAAAGAACAATAAACCCAAGGTTAAACCCTAACGAACCATGAACCTAACGAGATTTCTTTTTAAAACAAAAAAATTCTAAACTACAGATTTCAGACAGTTACAACTATACCCACAAACAAACCATAATCAGTCCCAACTGGGCGGCAAATTTGTTCACTCCTCGCCATATCACTAATATAGTTCAAACAATATAAAATGCAGACATCCATAACTGGCAACACCAGACCAATATACAATAACAACAACTACTTAAAACGTATAACAAACAAAATTGAGAACCTCGCGCATAGCGCAAACACATTGTTAGTTTAAGATATAATGATTACAAATAACTCCATTTCCACTATACAACGTTGATTCTTCTGTCCCATTCTCGAAACTAAATCTATAATATGTATATTTGTAAATAAAGAAAAGTATCTAAAACTAATTTTTGATTAATCATCCCCTAATCTTTGATTTTTTTAAACTCGCTAGATTTAAACATTTCAATTAACGTCTATTATAGCACACGTCTCCCAAAACAACATCCAAGGACCACACACGTGATTAGAGACATGTGACTGTGCCACAAGTAAATCTACAATGTCCCACCAACAGTTCTATGAATCTTTCCTTTCGGCCATGACACACTTTAATTCTAAACTAACACTTTCTTTATTTCAATACCAAAGTCTTACACTAACTTAATTTTAAATTGAAAACATGAATAAAGCAAATTAAGTCTTAAGTATCATAACTTTGAATTCAATAAAGTAAACCTAAATCCCATTTCCAAATGGTGGCACCACACAGACTCCTACTTATGCAATTTCTCGTACGTACCAGAAGAACGAGAGGTGAGTATTGAGTTACTCAGTGAGAGTGAGTTCTAAGAACCCATAAAATCATCTCTAACCACATAATACAAGCAGCACAAGTCGCAAGTTAATAGAGACAAGCATGCGACAAACAACAATAAACCTAGACCTCTAGGATATAACGCTTGTTCACAGAGGTTTCATCTCAATTGCAGCATACTTGTGTGGGTGCCCAAACCAGAGCTACGATCCCGCATCTCCTCCGTGAATACCTCGCATACAACACGTAAACTCTCTTTGCTTGTCCTCCCATGGTATATTTTCACATATGTCCAGACTCAGTATGACTTAATCTTACCTGGCGTCTCTAACCTAATCCTACCTTACCGCTTTCACACATCTAGTGGTAAATCACCGAGAGGAAGCATAATAAGACGTTGATCAAAGAGTAACTGTAAAGATTTAACTAACAATAAAGAACAAGAGAAAATGAGGAAAGAAACAATGATGATGGTAGAGACTCGTTGGCGGTGGTGATGGCCGTCAGAGATGGCCGCTAGGGTTTGGGTATTGATGGCTCGACNCATTCTTATGCTCTAGTGGTATGTATAATATCCATAGGATCCAATCAGTAGTAGGTACCTTAACCACTTTCCTTTCTCAACCTAACACACATGCACACAACATAGGTCGATCACCATGTCTTTGGAGATCAACCAACAAAGTTTGAAATTACCATGTATCATTTCTATTATGGCACATGTAACTCTTGCAGTAATCGACTATGGATTCACCGTCCCACTTTCATCGACTACCATGCCTCAACTTTTAAAGTCATGTGAAAACAACTTCTCCATCACGACTCATGGTAGTTCTTCTTCAAATATTGATACATATTTGCTCTTTCCAAATGTATGGAACACTGTGACTCATGAGTTTGTCCCATGATCTCGTCCTTCACATCTTTATTGTCTGGAACACTCACTTTAGTCATGAATATAAATGAGTAACTAGTTTGCTTGTTCCAAAGCTTCCCATCCATGGTTGGCCTATCCCATGGACGTGGTGTGGTGCACACTTGTAACTTATCAAGGTCACCGCCAGTTCCAGTTGCTGGTGTATACTACCAACAGTATTCTAGACCGAGTTAGTATTAATACGAGACCAAATTAGTATTAATACTAATATTTGATTCAGCCATTCCTTTATCTTCTCCAAACCCTTGATGCACATTTCTGTCCATGTTAATCTGACATCCTTTCCTATCAATAAAGTTGTTCCAGTAGCAATCTTTGACAAGAACCTCTGGTAGTATCATGTCAATACTTAGAAAAACACAAACCTTAGTTGCACTATTAGGGATTTCCAACCATTGATCACCTCTTTTGTCTCTTAGACGCCGTCCATATGTTTATTGAGGGTGTTGGCCACTTGGTTTTCCTTGCATAAGAGGTATAAAAAGTTTAAACTATAGTTCGCTAACAATTCTACCACCTTAATTGACTCAAATTCAGTATCTCTGGGTTGAAGATATACTTTAATTTTTTGTAGTTGGAGAACACTTGCAGTTTATTTCCATGAATATACGACCTCCAAATCTTAAATACAACCACAACTACAACAAGTTCCAAATCATGTTTCCGGTAATAAACCTCATGGATCCTCAATTTTCGTAATGCATAAGAGACCACTTTTCCTTTATTGCATAAGAACACATCCTATCCATGTTCCAAAAGTGTTCGAGTAGACCATGTAGAGTACACCTAGCCTTGGTAACACCAGTAATGATGCATGAATTAGCTCTTCCTTCAGCCTTGCAGAACTCTTAGAACATGCTCTTAACCATACACACTTTGCATCCCTTCCTATAAATATGGTTATAGGCCTAGCTGTACTTACAAATATTTTCATATACTTTTTGTAGTAATCTGCCAAAACTACACCTACTCAACTTAGCGAGAAAATTTTTCTCACATAACTTCTTCAAACTGCACCCAAGTTCTTGTCATGCTCCTCCTGTGAAGTATGCTAATATGTCTTCGATGATCCCTAACAGACACTTACCCAATGATCTTAAAAATGTCGCTCATCTAATTCATAGAGGAAGACCATGCATCAATCAACCCAAAGAGTAATTTTCAAAAACTAGTAATGTCCATGACAAGTCCATAATATTTTCTTTTGAATATCTCCCTTTGATATCAAAATTAGATGCTAGACCAATTCCATAACTATCTTAGAGAACCCTAAATCTTCTTGCAGGTGTGCCAACAACTCATAGATTAAATCCTGCCTAAACCATGCAAGGTCAAAAACTCATGTCTTTTTTTTTTCAACATGACATGTACTCCCAAAATGTGTCGCTTGGTCGGATGAGTCATTTGTCCACTAAGTTCTCTAGTTTTTTCTTCAATTCAACAGTCTATGTAGCGCCAAACCACAGGGTCCCTTAACTTGGTGTTGTCTCGGGTTGCACTATATGTCACATTCAACATCTCATCTCGGTGGAGGTCCTTGTAGTGGCTCGAATATGCCCACATATTGCACTTCCAAGTACGCATTGGTTTTCCTTCCCACTTAACTCTCTGCTTGCAATATCCATATAGTATAGATCTATATTTGTATCTTTATTCCATTAAGGAGTATATTCCCCTCCCAAATCGAGGAACTAAGCACATTTCCTGACACAATCCATTAGTGATTAGGGTATGGCGATTGGCCTCCATTATGTCTCATAGATTTCGTCATATCCACTCAACTCTAACTTCCTCAAGTACTTGTTAAGCCTCAATGCTAGCATCACTAACACATTGCCACATCCCTTAACACTGACTTACTTCCAAAAGCTGACATGCCTCTGACCACTAACATACCTATAGACGCTTACACACCTCTGAACACTGATACATTTCCAAACACTGATCAACCCTGGAACCCTCTTTTTTCTTTCGCCCCTCTGCTGGAATTCTTCATCTAGTTTAACCTCTTGTACAACATCCATTTTCAAAAACTCATTGACGTCCTGATATTTTATATACTACAACAGTCCTTGAATTTGATCTTCATCCTTTTCTAAAACAGGTTAGTCAGCACACGCTACTCCAAGTATGAACTGAAAACTTTTTCAAATGGTTGGACTCTTCACATATTGTTTCACAATCATATCCTTTTGGGAATGTCCTCGAATTGACTATTCATTTGATCACATAGTTTCCATGGAAAGTACTTATCATCGAAAGTCTCTAAGAACATACAAGTCATTTTACAATGCTGTAGCACACCATCCGCAACTCCTTTCCACCATACCAAGTTGTCTTCTTTCAAGTGGTGAATGGAAAAGTCCCTATGAAACTAAGTGGAAATCTAGCCACATAAAACAAATTCCATTTTTTTCCTCACGTAAATGTCATTGGTGATATCATTTTCCTGCTAAAGAACTCTATTTGCATGTTCATCATGTTCCTCATCACTTACTGATATGATGATTTTTGCACTTGCACACGCTTAGGTGGTGCTAAAGTTGTGGATTCATGGACACTCTCAAAGCAGATGGAAAGGCTCCATCTATGAATGCAAATGGTTCATATACCTCATGGTACCTTGACCATTCCTCTTAATCCATGGTGTTGACCACAACTTACACATTCTCTGAAATCACACATGATGGGTATTCCACCTATGGCTCTTCCTCCATATGATTCTTGTTTACATTTGATGCCTTTGTAGTACAACGTTATGCTCTGGCTGGCGTCTGGGAAGCTCTATGAACGGTAGTTGCTACTTGCACAATTTTGACGTTTCTTGACACGATAGATACTAAAAGGATTAGAAGATAAGCTACTAACCAAAAGAACAAGAATGGTGTTAGTTCCTTAGTTGCAGTTTAATTTACTACCTCGCCGAGAAAGTGAGGAGCTTTGGTCCAAATGGTTCCTTATACTAATATTTTAAAAATTTCCATTAATAAAACGTTTGAAAATATTTTGAAAAAACGAATATAACACTCATGTTCTACACCTATCCACTCAGATATAACATGATGGATATAACCATGGTCTGATAATAAATTGTAAATACATGCCCTCTTAACAAAAACAGAGGACCGAGCAAGGGATTAGAGACACGTGACTGCACCACAAGGTAAGCCATTGTGGCCCACCAACGGTCCCAAGGATCTTTCTTTTTAATCATGACATACTTCAATTCCAAACAAAAAAAAAATTTATTTCAAAACCAAAGTCTTACAATAACTTAAATTTAAATTAAAAAAATGAATAAAACAAATAGATTCTTAAGTATTGTAAATCTAAATGCAATAAATTATCCTAAAAGGTGTAACCACACAGACTACTACTCATGAACTTCCTTGTATTCACATATTCCCAGATTCGGCATGACTAGATCTTACCGGGCACCACTAACCTAACCCCGCCTTACCGTGGTCACGCATCTCATCATCACTTCATTCTTATCAGACATCTCGTCATCTCATTCATTCTCAGCACATAATCAGTTTATCCTTTAACATGCTTTCTATCACATCAACACAAAACACAACCTGATCTAATAGTTCATTACATCAATACAATCAACAATCAAACCTAGAAAATAATAACCATAGATTATCGCCAGAGATACTATAAAGCTTGAGAATAGTTCACAACCGGATATTCATTTTTACCTTATTCATCTACATAAATTCAGATATAGAAAAAGAAGAACGCAGTCACCAACAAAAGTTTGCACTTTCATACTCAACAGAAGATGCAAAAAGAAATTAAAGATCAGATATATCATACCAAGTGGTATATCGTTAAAAGTAAAAAGAAAGAGATGTAGACCAGAGGGCTACCGTACAGATTTAACAAATAATGAAGAACAAAAGAAAATATGGAAGCAACAACAATGGTGACAAAGACTCATCAGCATTGGTTACTGGAGGTGGCGACGGCGGCTAATGTCAAAATTTTGACGTTTCGATTGTTCAGAATTTCTGCGGAAGTTCACTAGATCTTTTTTATGGGAGAAAGGAAAAAGCTAACCTTACTATCTATAAAAAAAGGAAAGGAAATTCTTATATTTCTTTTTGAACATTTTGCAAGTGGAATTTTCGTTATGTCGGACCTTGAGTGCTACAGTAATTCCGAACATTGTATAAAAATCAGTGGTTCTACGTATTTAGCCACGAAGTGCATTTTTTGTCTTAATAGATTGCAAGTAATTATTGGTACGTATTACATAGACAAAACGATGGAACTACACAGTATATGGAAAAAAGTTTTTGACTAGAATTTCTGAATTGATTCCTCATAAAAAAATTTATATTGAATTTTAGACCGATCGACACTGATACACTCGTACACCTAAAGACGCAAACTTATAAAAGATTAGGTTTCACCGTCAAACCAAATGAAATCCAAATCTTTTCACCAGTTTATATTATTTCTTAACTAATTTAATAATAAGAAATGGGAATTTGGGTAATATATGAACATCCACTAACAAATAAGTCTAATTTAATATTTTTTGAATGTTTCTATAGCTGTTCAATCATTCTTAAAATTAACATACTATTTCATTCAAACGTATAAAATGATATAAATTAACAAATGATTTTTAAATTAATTCAGTTCATTTAATTTAGTAGACAGAATTTTAAATTTTGACAAAAAAGGGGAAAAAAAATCTTTTAACAAAATGATGCGCCTGGAGACATATAGGCTATGGTTTCACTTGTGTATCTCCCTCTCTGACAACATCCCTCTTAATAAGTCAATGGCTAGTTACATATTTTCAATAATAAATTTGACTATTCGACTATATCATTATAATTGTTATAATTATAATATATTGTTATACTTCATATTATGTTTACATATATATATTTATCATTTGTATAGCTTTTATAAAAATGTTACGTATGTGAAAGAATAACAAAAGAAAATATACCAACTATAGAAGAGAGATAGCTATATTATTGTTCGAGAAGGGGCACCTTACCAATGAACCGAAACGTTCAATTTATAGCAAAGTTGTGAGACAGATTTTACTATTGAACATTAATAATGTGGGATCCATTTTGAAGACAATACGTAAAGTATTGACTTTTGTAACACTCCTCCTTGGAGACCAGTATTTTAATGTTCTATCATGCTCCTTCAGTTGCCTCGTTAAAAACCTTTCTTGGAAAAACCCTGTGG